>QVNW01004261.1:0-10152 GCA_014825475.1 Pseudomyrmex flavicornis
TCAATCCCGCGTGATCCCGCGGGATCCCACAATATATTGTTAAAGATAAAAGATATCTTTTAATATTTTGTAACAAATGATAAAATACTACTTAAAATCTACCAAAAACTTTTGAAAACAAAGTTTAACAAACTTAAAGAAACTATTTTTAGATTGGTTTTATTAGTTTTGTTTTTTTAGGATTTTTAATAAAAACTTTTAGAAAAATCACTATTTTCAAAGAAATAAGTATTTATTCTGCTTAATATTAAGTAACATTAGTAATGAATAATATCTTCATTCATTCGTACATCACCAAATTATTTTGGAATAAGCTTAATTTTTAATTATAATTATTAATTAAAAAGGAAACACAAGACATAACAATCTCCCCGAGAAGTAATAATAAACAAAACATTTTGTAAAAGTAAATCTAAACTTTTAATATTCTTTGTCTCTTAAAATTCTTATTAAATAAACACTAGATAAACTCTTTCAAAATAAAATATCAAAATATTAATAAAGGAAGTTGCCGTAAAAACTAAATTTGTTCATTAATTTGAAAATATGATCTTAAAAAGCATAGACTATTAATGCTTTCATCTCCCAGACTTGTTCTCAGGTCGTTACATATGTATCCTGCGGCCGAAAATGCTCTCTCAGCCTCTACACTTGTCGGCGGAATTGTGAGCAAACATTCATATGCCATACGAAGATATCTACCTTTAGTACCATCATTTTCAAAAGCAATCATTTCTTTTTTCAATACATTTTCCAAGTTTTCAGAAAGAACCTTTGAGATCATTTTTACTTCGGGATATTCCTTTTGTAATTTCATTTCTAATTCCTCTTTCAAAGATAAAGTGTGAGATATGTCTTGTTCTTGGTCTTCCTCGGAGTTGTTGGAACTTGGAATAGTATCGGATAGAATTTTTTCTCCATGTTCATTGTTCAAAACTCTTTCTAATAAGTTTTTTATTTGCTTGCGTATAATTGTTTTTTTAGGCATTGAGAATGTAATATCATCTGGATATTTTAAATCATTTTCAAATTTTATCGGATTTTGTAAATACAGCAATGTTCCAGTTAAGTCAGTGCGGCGTTGTGCAATTCTTCGACGAAGTGCTGCGGCCAATTTAATATTAAGAGGAATAGATTGATTATTTAATTTTTCTAATATAAACTGCAATGTTGTTTCGGCTGTGATAAGCGTTGCATCTCTTCTGCATAATATCTCAACACCTAATTTTACTGGCTCCAGTGAGTTCTTCAAGTCATTTATAGCAAACCATTCTGTTTCGGTGAATTGGATTTCCGATCTTAAATCGATCAAGGCTTTACTAATGCATAATCTTACACTATAGAAGCGTTCTAACATATTTATTAAACTGTTCCAACGAGTTTTACAATCTAGAATCAATTCTAATTTTTTACCGTGCTTTTCTTGAATATATTTCTGCAAAATGAGATCATTTTTCGTAGGTGATCTTTTGAAAATCTTCACAATTTTTCGGACCTTTGTAATGAGATCTTTATAATTCGAAGCTATTGTCACAGATGGAAGAGTACAATCCACTATAAAACTATCTTCATTGTCGTCGTTATCAACGTCAGATAACTCAGATTGATCAGCATTTTCAATTTCTTGAAATACTTCTTGTTCTTCATACTCTTGGTCTGTTTCTTCTGCTAAATCTTTGTACAGAACGTCAATAACTGCAAGTTGTATACCATGCGCAAAACAACGTTGTTGAAAGCAAGGCATTAGGTTCCCAACTTTTATCATCACGTTTGGACCGTCGGTAGTTATAGCAACAATATCGTCCTTAATATTTATATTGAAGATTTTGAGATGCTTTTCGACCAAGTTCACGCAATGTTCTGCTGAAGAAGAACCTTGGATTCGGACTAAACCAAGATTGCGATGCTGTTTGTTGCTATGTAAATTTATATTTAAATAACGTCGGTTCTTTCGAGATGTCCATTCATCGAATGTTAATGAAAATTTTTGATATTGCGTTTGCAATTGTTGGATTTCATTTATCATATTAGCTTTTACAGATTCTGAAAATTTAATGACTATAGACCTTATTGTATTTGAAGATAATGGAAGTTTATAACCACTTTTTTGAAACAAATATCTCAAATCTAAAGATTTGCAGAAGGAATTAAAAGAAAATCCGTCTTTGGCAGTCATTCGTGAAATCATCATTTCCATAGTATTCTCTTTTAAGAAAAAATCACTTATTTTCGCTTTCTTTTTTGGCATATCTTCACTTTCATTGTCTGGTATGGGCAAAGAAGTAGATGGACCAGATATAATCTGTTAACTTGATGATGAAGGGCTTGATTTTAAGTCTATACAATGTTTGCTTTTTAAGTGTGTCACTAACCTTTTCTTGACCGTTGACTAATTTTTAAAATCGCAGAACATAATAAACACTTAGCATTATCTAAGTGTTCTCTTTTTGCAAAATACTTCCACTGAGACTTTTTCGTCTTTTCCACTCATTGTGCAATGCGATTCTTTAGTATTAATTCTTTTATAACTTTGTCGTAGCACACTATTAACATCAAATACAAGAATATATAATTAAACAAAATTACGTTTACACAAGAGAAAACACGCGCGCCTTGAAATACGTGCAACTTTCGTCTTTGTTTCAAACAAACTAACGAAAACATCAGTTGAGTTGGACGAGTGGCGGCGCCGGCGGTAGAACGGTGGGGCGCGCGGTGTGCAATAAACACACGCCTTGATCGCGCTGCCGTCTTATTGTCATCGAGTTGTTGGAGCCTCCGTACAAACTCTTTCTTAGCGCGTTACGTTACGTTAAGTACTGGCTATAACCTTAGATTCGTACGTAAACTTGAACTTTATTCAACGTACAAACAAAATTCACTTAATGTAGCATAAACGTGGTACGTTAAGTTTGTTTATGCGTTGAATAAAATTTAAAGTTACGTACGAATCTAAGTTTATAGCTAGTACTTAACGTAACGTGCTATGAAAGAGTTTGTGCGGAGGTCCTTATTTGCATTATTTTAACTTTGGTCAATAGTGCGTGCAATCCCGCAAATCCCGCGGGACCACGCATATCCAAACTGTCTTCGGTAGGATTAAAATAAAAGTGCGGGATCTCGCGAGATTGCGGGATCCCGCATGGCGGGATTGCAACCCCTAAAGCAGATACTCTAATGCTTACCCGAATTAATCTCCGAGGAATCCCTGCTATGATACCGCAACAACCGCGAGTCCTGGGAGAACTGCGAAGATTTTGTGGCCTCCTTCCGTTTGTGTTATCTGCCGCATAACAGTACAGCCAGGTCGAGAAATCCGCGACCTACAAGGGCCGAACAAACCATTCCAGACATACGCGATCGATTTACAGACTATGATGCGTCGACTAGGAAGATTGAGTCTCGCGCAGCAAGTCGACCGTGTGTACGAAAATATGAAACCTTCATATCGCCGATATATCCGACGCGAAGAGATAAAGCAAATCGCGGAATTGATTCACCGCGTAACTGAGTACGAAAGCATCGAGCAGGCCGAGGCCGAATATAACTCGCGATTAGCAAACAGGAAAGGTTGCTGGGGCCGCACGAAGTAAGAGAAAGAGTAGCAGATACGGCCATGATAAACCCGACATATAAAAAGACCGATTGTTGCTGGAACTGCGCGGACACCCAAAGGCCGACTGTAAGCGACCATTCCAAAAATTTTGTTTGACATGCGGGAAGACCGATGTATTAACTCCCAAGGTGAATGCCACCCGCCGGAAAACGAGCAGGCGGCCGGAAGGAAAAGCGAGTAGGCCCGGCCGACATACTGATTACATACGACCCGCGATTGATGACTACCATCAACCTCCTAGGGCGCAAATTCACCGCCTTGCTGGACTCCGGGTCCGTACGGTCGTTCGTCAACGAAACAGTCGGAGAACATTGCCACGCTCACAACTATTGATCACAGTATACCGGTACTGACATGCCAATTCGACTAGCCAATCAAAACTTCCGTGCTTGACTGGTACAACGTACCAATCAAAATCGGAAAAATAAAGACGGTGCAAATGTTCGGAGTAATACCCGACTTAACTGTCAACGTGCTCATCGGGATCGATGCCATAACACAGTTCGGTATCAATATACCGCCGTCTCCGAAACGCACAAAGAATGAGACGTGCGGGTGCGATGCGAGCACCGGGAGCGAAGAGGAACGCTTCAGGCAATTCATCGCGGTTGAATTACCAAAATTTAATTGCGTCCGAGGACCAATCGATTTAAAAAAACATAAAATCCGGCTGAAAAACGATATACCTATTAAATAGCGGAACCCCGCAATGCAAATACTTAGACGACGAAGTCGAAGAGATGGAGCGCGTCGGTGTAATAGAACCGTCTCAAAGCCCGTAGAGCTCACTCGTAGTAATCGCGAAAAAGAAAGACGGCCGGCCACGCTTCTGCATCAACTTCCGAAAAGTAAACTGCGCTACGGTGAACACGTTGTGATCGTGTACCGGCGAAGTACTACTCTTAATATGCTATACTCTACGGGAGTTACTAACGGAAATCGAACTACGGTATACACGTTCGTGTTACTACAATACACGCCGACCGTTACATAGTCTTTTATTGTCAGCCAATTTTCGAGAGATACGGCAAAAGAGAAGTGCAATCCGTGGGTAAACCAATTATTTGCGTCCCGTACTTTTTAATATTAATTCAACGGATACCATATCTAACTGCGCGAATTTTGTTTGTACGTCTATGACGTACCCGATGACGCTCTCTGCGTCATGTTCTATTTCCGTTATCATGCTGTCTAGTTTCATTAAATACTCGCTTAGTTCAGCCTGTTGCGCGTAGCTATCTACCTTTTTCGTTATTTCTGTTATCGCGTTTTTTAACTTGTTTTCGTTTTTCTCCACGATTTCCTTTATGTTTTCCATGTGAGCGATAGTCGCATTTACTACTTGCAACTGATTTTTGATTACATGCTGCATTACAGCCTGTTTCTTGTTTAACAATTCTACTTGCTCCGAAATTCGTTTTTCATCTTCAGCATCGTTTTTTCCTAACAAAACTTTCGCGACAGAACCTACCGGTTGAACCGTCTTCGGTGGCGCGTATGGTTCTTATACGTTTTACTACTTTTTGCAACTTTTTTCGTAACTTTGCGGCAAAACCTTCGCAGTTTTCTATTTTTTGCGCGTCATTGTTGTGTTCTCGCACGTTTTGGTTGTGTATTCCAATAAGAGTTTTGTTTGTTCCGTTCTTTCGTGTATAACCGTGGATACGTTTAATCTTACTACTAGTCTCCACTTCTCGCTAGCGTGGAGCATCGACCCGTATTTTTCGTAATACATGCCGGGGTTGTGTTGAAATCTTCTTATGTGATACTCTGGATCTTCGGTTTTACTTCGCGCAACGCATAAGGTAAGTACTATTTTTATTAATAACATTCTCCTGTAATCAAAACGTTTTACATTACACCTTTATTTTACACCTTCTTTTTGTTCCACGAATGGTATCGCCTAACAGGTGGAACCGCAAGCGTCGGTCTTACTTCGAATTCGTCGTTTCTGGCACCTAAGCTTCTTTTTATCGCTTATACTAATTCTAAGACTTTATATTTGATATGCCTCGCGACTATCTTTTGTATCTCGGCACACGGTTTTTCACGACAATGAGCGTCAGTACTCTGTTAAGTGATCGTGCATCCTACAGTTTACAGTGTGGTTTGTGTATCCTACCATAATGTAAGTGATTCTCTAGTGGAATTTGTACGTGTTTCCCCTTTTTTCTTTTACTACAATAAAAAAACTTTTCTGTGCTTGATCATGTCACACTTTATGTGTTCACCGTCGTGCGGTCTCTCTGAGGAGACGGTGCCCCTGAGGAGACGGTTTTCCACTGATGAAAACTCCGACGAGAGCTCCAGTCCTGAGCACCCCGCAACGCCTCGCACGCCAGAAGGACCGTCGCCAATACCACCGAAAGGTAGTGTTCCTCTGCTCACGACCGCCGCTGCCCGCCTCTCCCGGCCCGGTGCCTCCCATTTTTCGATCTATATTTCGGCGAGATTTCGTCTTGGGACTGTTTCTGGCCGTTGAGGAGCAAAGCGATGAGGATGACGTGGTGTACCTGGGACCTCTTTCCCGCGTCACGCTGCCTCTCATCACTCTCTCGGAATAATAGTAAGTGACTATTTCTTTTTAATTTTCTTATAAAGGCTTTCAGCCTGTTGACATACACATTCTGCGCGCGCCGTCTTGCTTTGATCTTGTACGTGACGTCCGTTGTCTTCGCTATTATTATATAAGGTCTTATCCACTTCGATTCTAGCTTTTTTTATCTGTGTCTTCTTACTGTCTCGTTGTAAAACAGAACTTTGTCTCCTATTTTGAACGCTGCTTGCTTCGTTTTTTTGTCGTAATAGCGTTTAGCTTTCTCTTTTTCTTCCTTAAGTTTTTCTCGTGCTACGCGACTTGCTGTTCTTTCTTTCAATTGCGCGTAATTTTCCAGATTATACTGCATTAACGGTGGTTTAGCTAGGGCAGTCGGTAATTCCGCGCATCTTCCGTACACCAACTCAAAAGGTGTATACTCTGTTGCTGTGTGTGGTGTTATATTGTACGCGAACATTTGCGTACGGCACCCACTCGTCCCAGTCCGTCTGATCCTCGTTCACGTAATGACGTATATATTCGGCCAGCGTTCTATGCGACCGCTCCGTTACTTTTCAGATGATAGGCCGTCGTTTGTATTTTATTTATTCGGAGTAACGTGCAAACGTTTTTAAATAACTTGCTCACAAAGTTAGTTTTTCTATCCGTTAAAATCGTCTCCGGAATTCCGTGATCACATACGATTTTCGTTGCGAACTCTTTTGCTATCATCGTGGCCTTTTGATTCGGAACAGATATCGCCTTACTAAACTTCTTGAGATGTCCTGAAAGGTCAGCAGATATTTATTTCCGCTGTTCGTTACCGGCAATGGTCCAACGATATCAAGCGCGCATTTTTCAAAAGGTTTTTTTCGGTGTGTCGATTATCATTAACGGTACTTTTATTTTCCGCGACAACTTGTTCTTTTGACAAGATTCGCATTTCAAGATATAGTTTTTTACATCGCTCATTAGCTTAGGCCAATTGTATTTCATGCGTATTCTTTTTACAGTACGTGTTACTCTTTGATGTGCGCCCGGTGAATCATGATACTCGTACAGTATCTGTTTTTTTCCTCTTCAGTGAGTTCTTGCATCTCACTCATATCTTCTTCTGCTTTCTCGCTCTTCTTCGCTTCTGCTTCATCGCTCTTCTTCGCTTCGCACGTGCACACTTCCGCGGGAATTCTACTTAGCGTTGGTATTCGCTTTCCCTTTCTTATGCATGATCTCGTAATCATATTCTTCCAATTTTAAACGCACGAGCCGTGATCCGGGATCTTTCAGGTTAAAAAGCCATATCAGCGCCTTATGATCGGTAACAATCTTAAACTTTGTCCCGTATAAATAAAGCCTGAAGTGCTTTACTGCCCACACTATTGCAAGTAGTTCTTTTTCCGTCGTGCTGTAGTTTCGCTCGGCTTTATTCAGTACGCGGCTCGCGTATGCAATCGGCTGGTCCAGACCTTGCGATAGCACCGCGCCGACCGCGTAACCTGAGGCGTCGGTCGTGACAACGAACTCTTTATCGAAGTCCGGATAAGCGAGTAAAGGTGCGCTAATTTTTTCTTTAGACTTTCAAATGCTTGTTGCTGCTTGGATCCCCACTCGAACGCTATTTCTTTTTGTAACAATTTCGTTAACGGCTTTGCTCTCTTCGAGAACTGTCCTATGAATTTTCTATAATATCCCGCCAAACCGATAAATGCTTGTATGTCTTTAACTTTCTTTGGTACTGGAAATTTCTTGACCGCTTCTATTTTCGACGGATCCGGTGATATTCCGTTCTCAGTTATTACGTGTCCCAGATACATGACTTCTTTGCGAAAAAACTCGCATTTATCCGGCTGCAGCTTTAGATTATATTTTCGCAATCTTTCGAGAACTTCTCGCAACCGCTTTCAATAGTGCTCTTGCAGGCTCGCATCGTATATCACAATGTCGTCGAGATACACAAAACATTTTATACCCTGAAATCCCATCAAGATCGAATTCATTATTCTCTGAAATATTGCCAGCGCATTTTTCAAACCAAAAGGCAGTCTATTATACTCGTAATGGCCGTGTGGCGTTGAAAACGCCGTTTTGCACCCTTCTTCATCCGTTGATATCTGATGGTACCCGGATGTTAAATCTAGCGTGGAAAAGTACTTTGCTTTTCCTAGCTCGTCCAATATTTCTGCGATATTCGGCAACGGAAAGGAATCGCTTATTGTTGCCTCATTTAACTGCCGGAAGTCCACGACTATTCTCAATTTTCTCACACCGGATGCGTCCATTTTTTTAGGAACGACCAACAGTTGCGCATTCCACTGATTCTCACTGTCGCGTATTATTTCAGCACTTCTTTAACTTGTCGTTCTACGCTCTTGCTTGTGCGGCAATCTGTATGGTTTAACGTTCATCGGGGCGGTATATAAGAGTTTCTCTTTCCTTTTGATGGAAATGTTCTGCTCGCAATGCTTCTTTTACTCTTTCGTGACGCGCTGACTTCTTTGCTTTCATGCTTACGTTTGCCACTTCGTTTTCCGTCTCGCTCTTATCTTCCAATGCTTCTAGTTTAACGTACGGAGTACTTGTTTTTACTGTCTCTTCCGTGGTGTTTATTATGCTCAGAGACATAGGGACTATCGGGACAGAGACATTTTTGTTCGGTTGCACCAGACAACTTCATACGAAAATTCCTGGTTGCGTCTCTCCTTTTTACACGATACCGATTTGATTACTATCTGTTACTGCTATGATAGTTTCGCTTTGTGGTTTCAACTCTATAATCTTAAATGGACGTAAGCGCAACATATTTTTTCCAAGCGAGAGTTTTCCTGCCTTGTAATCGTGCTTGGCATTATACTTTGTAATAAAATCGTTTCCTAAAATGCCTCGATAGCTACTTGGAAAATCGTCTCTCATGATGTAAATTGGTGTTTGATTTCCCTATCTTTCAATTGTATTGTTACGTCCTGGCTCCTGGAAACGATCGGACATGGACGGAGCGTAACGTCTGTCAAATTTTTTTTTATCTCTCGCGATACACACTTGGAAGAACGGTCGTGTATATGCGAGAGTCGAACGAGTTATCGGATTCGGCGGACGGGTCAACGTTGACTCAACGGTCGTGTGCCGCTCTTACTCCGCTTTCTGGACCTTCGCTCGTGTCTCTCTGTTTTTAGGCTTGAGACGCTAATCTCAATGGCCTGGGATGAGACTGAGCGATCAGATTAGAGGTGCGGAATATTGGATGAGGTCAAACGAAATAATTAGACGGATGATTGCTCCGTACTAATATATATTTTTTAGAACATTTTGTTTTATTTATAAATCTTAACATAGTTATACATAGTTTTACTAGTTTAATAATTTTTTTCTAAATCTCATATTTATTTCTATTTTAACATATACTATTTTCTATTTTAATATATACCTTTCTATTTTAATACACACTTTTCTATTTTAATATATTCTAATATAGGGTAAGAAGTACAGTGATCGGCCACTTAAGCAAAACTGCACTATATAAAGTGAATTATAAAATTAAATTTAGTAAATTGAAGAAAAACTTTAGTACTATTAGTTTCAAAAAAACTATAACAATTGCAAATAAAATAAAAATTTATAAGAAAATTTGAAAAATTATTCAAAAGTTGATAAAATATTTCTTATAGTCGAAATAGATATTGTTCGTTAGCATGACAATGATTGGCCAGTATTTAAAAACCACTGTAAATATTTAAAATATAAAAAGTATGATTTGGAATAAAGAAATAACAAATTATTGAATCATTATATATCAATTATCTATATTTAATACAAGATAAATGTATTTTTTACAAAAAAAAAAACAAACATTATTGTTGATTCAATCAAAAAGAAATAAACATTATTTTTAATTAAATAAACATTATTGAATAAATATTATCTCTAACTAAACGAATTTTTTACGAACGATCTCATATATGAACAAACATTATTTTTAATTTAATAAACATTCTTATCTTTAACT
>QVNW01004267.1:0-22483 GCA_014825475.1 Pseudomyrmex flavicornis
ATTTGAATAAAACAATTTAACAGCCGCTACTACATATTTTCGTACACATGATTATTAAAATGACGTGATTGTATGTAAAGTGAAGTGTGAATTTAAATTGATAATCAAAAGTGATAGAAAACTACTCTATTGAGAACTCGATGATAAATGTAATGCAGTAGTTGTGTGAGAAAACTTGATGAGAGGAGAAAACCAGCTTGTGTCTATATTTTCTGTTCACATGAAATCAGTCCCGTTGATGTTGACGAGTCCAATGTGTATAAATAAACGCAAATACATGACTTTTTTCTCATATCATCTTTTATCTTAAATATTTTATTTAATTTTATATAATTGTCTCAGACAT
This sequence comes from Pseudomyrmex flavicornis, assembly GCA_014825475.1. Classification (NCBI taxonomy): domain Eukaryota; kingdom Metazoa; phylum Arthropoda; class Insecta; order Hymenoptera; family Formicidae; genus Pseudomyrmex; species Pseudomyrmex flavicornis. The sequence goes on from QVNW01004267.1 coordinate 347, forward strand.
TATGTACGAATTTATTATTTATTCGCTAAGCTCGACGATAATTAATTGTCCTCACTTTACTAAGTTATCAAATATTTGTGTTACTTCACACAATTTTAATTGAAAAACCAATATTTTCGATTTAAACAGTCGAATGCTTTCAAACCCGTTGAATTCGAATAGCTTGCAAGAATAATCCTCGATAATCCACGGAATAAATTAAAGTTGTACGAGATATTTTGGGATCAAAACGTTCGAAAGTGAATTGCGACCGACCGCGAATTGACCGGGATTAAACATAACTGATCAAAATTGGTCAAGAACGCGACAGATTCGATAAAACTTGTTAGCGCAACAAGTTTATTTATTCAGGATCGGCAAACACACGGACACAATTACACGTGTGTTTGTTCAATAATCGCTAAATATTTTTGTTAGCTCGGTAACCGCAATAAATATCTGTACAGTCGACGTCGTAAAGAAAGAAGCACCAGATTACGTGCGGAGACTGCGTGAAGATACGCTCACACACTTAGCTTTAATTTTCAAGCTGGCCCCGCTAGAGCTCAAGCAACTTTCTTTCTTCGTATTTTCTCAGAATTATATATGTCTCGTTTGTTTTTAACAAGATTTCCGTGCTTTTAGAAAAAAAAAAAAAAAAACGACAAATGCAATCTTTCCCTTAGAGATACTCCTCACACAATTGGATATTAACATTTTATTGGCGTCAACGACAGCTCTGTTCTGCGTTAGTCCATTTTTCAAAATAACTATTTCGCCTTTTAATGGGAATAAAGTGTAAATTTTCGTGTAACACGGGCGATTACTCGTTATACGTCACATACATAAGTTATACAAATAATATGAATTATGTTCGCGTTTGAGACCAACATTTTTCAAAAAGAACTTTCGACAAAAATAACAAATATAAATTATTATTATCGATTTTGTTACGCGATGGATAACACATTTACGCGACTACGGGATATAACATATCCCTGACTTCCTGTTTCGGGGTGAGTTCGCGGATCCTTTCTGGCACGTGCGCGAGCGTTAAAGCGCGTGCGAGCATGACACCGACGTCGCTGAACGCGCCGAGCCGGCGATTCCTCCTCTCGAACCGGCACTCTCAACGCGCCTTCAGTCGTGTTTCGCGCGTTGCACGAGTGAGTGTGTTTTCGGCCGCATCGTCTCCGTTTGCTGACTAGTTGTCCGTCAGACAACGACACGTTCAATGATTTAAATAAAAAAAACTAAATAATCGAAATAAAAACGAATCGAGCAATTGTTAGCAGAAGTCGCTCGTTCGAGTTTCACTCATAATTTTTGGAGAAAAGAAAATCAACACTCTCCCATTTCGTTCGATCGAGATTTGATTAGTAGATTTGACAGATAAATCGCACGTTGATTTAACAATTACTGATCGAGCTGGCCGAGCCGATCGTTTCGTGTACGAAACAATAAATCGAGAAACAAAATCGCGAACAAAGTGTTCGCGCGACTGTGCTGTATATCATTATATTCCTCTATGTTTGGGACATAAAACTGGTGTATTTTACCCTCTCAAAAAATGGAAATATGTATAAAGCGTGCCGAACTCGCTTGGAGACCCTCGCTTTAAAACAAACTACACTCGAAGAGTCGAGGGAGAGCACGGTGATATAACAGCGTAACCTGTTGCGGAATACGATATCGAGATATTGTTTAATGCTCGTCATAAAACTATTCTTCACCGTTGCAAAGCTTCACGTAAGGTTTTCTTTATCCTGCTTATTTAGAAAAAACAATATATCGCGTTTCGCGCTCTCTCGTTATAATGACGATGATTTTTCGAATGTAAAGAATGAAACAAATGAGAAAAGTATTTTTATATTCAATTCTTTCAATTGTTCTCAATTCAGAGAAACTGCATAGAAAAAAATGAAATTGTTTCTTCTCTGTTCTTAATCGTAATTGATAGTCGGCCTCAATGCGCTGATGATAAATTTTTTAGCATTTCGAAACCGATTATAAATTCAGATTGAAAAAATGTGAAATAACTCGCAAGCAATTTTGTTTTAAAGTTTGCGCGATATTCAAGTTTTCCTTGCTGACTAATTCGTTTATCTTAAACAAAAGTGTTATATTTCTGTCTGTTTCTCTTCTCTCTCTCTCTCTCTGTCTGCGATATATTTGTGTTAACAGCACGGTAAAAGGAAAAAGATATATATTTATTTCACACGCATACGCGAACGGACAGATCGCGATCAATTATAAGTGAGAGAAATAAAAAAAGATTTGCCACGCCTTAATTTAATCTTTTAATAATAATCTCATGTAAATCGTTATGAACGTTAACGATGGTTACGCGATTGGTATCGTCAATATCATATTTTTCTTTGAACGCATAAACGTGTAGCTTTCATCCATCATAGTGAATTACACATTATAACGTACGCGAAAGATCAAAGAGAACTCATCCATCGTCGATAGTATCCCTTTTAGAATCAGCAGCTCGTAACATCTCATAACGTCCTTGATTTGCGGCAAGTAGAGTAATCCAGAACGGGTCAGACTCGCGCGCGCGGTAAACTAACGCCTTCTTCAAAATATCCGGTACCTCAAAGAAGAAACCGGTCGAAGAGCTATTACGCGCGCTTGAGCACGGTATTTATAAATTAATATAATCGAGATGCTGATAACGATCATAGTGTAATGTAATCAACATGCTATAAAAAGAAACAATACGATATATATAGAAGTTGTACAAGGTGTATTGCTCTTCTGTTGCATTTATGATATTTTTCAATTGCTTTAAACTAATACGCGCAAAAAAAAGATTGTATATTTAATTTTGCAATATATGGTGGAATAAACAAGTTTTTTGGATTATTCAACACTACAGATGTAGAATTTTTAGTTTAATATATATATATATATACACACACACGTTTAACATGTACATAGAACAGAATACATGTTGTACTCGACGTGTGTATGTACATACAAAAAGATATATTTAATTATCATCTTCAGACGGTGAATAAAATTATAATCTTGCTTGTTTCGGCTTTAGAACGCGAGATATAGATTCAACAACAGTTTCCTTGATGCGTCAGTGCATTATGTTTGCGCGTTATTCGTGTTTATTAATAAATTCAAATGTAAAGCGTGTGTAAAGTCTGTCTGCAAAACGTAAATTGACCTTTAACTCGATGAACTTGGAACAAAAAAAAAATTGTCTTTTATAAAAAAAAAAAAAAAAACAAAAGAAGAAGAAGAAGAAAAGACGTTATGAGTGTTCCGGTAAAAATTTCTCTGTCAGCATCAGGTGCATCTGTGGCATTCATGCTGCACAAATGCATCAAGAGCCGCGGCAGTATATACGTACGTACACACAACAGCGTCGTAGAATTTCCACTCTTTTCTCAACAAAAATATCACTACAGAACACACACAGTATCTTATAGAAAAGTCACTTCTCGAAGCAATATCTTCTCTTCTCGTTCTCTCTCTTTTTTCTCTCTTTTCAAAAATAAGATCGCGCGTGTACATGTGTGTGTACACATATGCGACGCGATAAAATATTATACGGTTTCTTCTCTCTGAGAAGATCCTCCGATCCCGCAATATGAACGGATAATCCCGTTGCACGTAAATTGAACCGCGCGGTTATTCGGAATACGCATAGATTATATTGAACCGCGCGTTATATATCGAGTGCTGATGGGACGATCCCCCATTGACTCAATTAGTCTGCGTGGAACTGATATAACCAGAAAATCCACACACTCACACAAAACACACACACGTTCGAATTCGTTTACGACGTCGTTCGGATTTTTACCGGGTCGCGTTTCCCCTTGAAAAGCAGTGGCGGTAAACTACCGAGCGAGGTAATTCCTCGCTCGAAGCGTTCTCCCTTAAGTGGAAGTGTCTTCGAGAACACTTCTCGATTCGGCATCTCCGACTTTTGATCTTCTTGTAATATGTTAATAGCAAATTCAATGCGTTCTTCTGAACAAATTAATTATAGAAAGCGTTTCTGTACTGTTCACGTGAAGATGGATTTAAAAAGAAAAGCCGGCACGCACGGGCATTCACATGAAAATTATAATACATTATACTAGTATAAGGTACACATAAAATATCCGCGTATGCAATTATATAATAATATATATAGCGCACGCAGAAATGTTTCAGTAGTTCGTTTGGAATATTCGATATCAAGTTTCGCTTAATAATGTGAACGCGTAGCAGTACTCATTTGCTTTTGATATTAGATGTAAAATTAGATCTGTCAATTGACACGGTCAATTGTATATACTTGTTGAAACGATTGAAGTCTGCGCTCGCTTGTTGGACGTGCCATTGCAGCACGTGTGGATAGAAAATTAGCGTAATTTTCAAGTATGTACATATACACACACCCACACAGTCCACAACGCAAGTGTCTAAAGTTGATCTCCCTGTTCGTTTGCGAGAATATAGTAGTACATATGCATGAACTGTTTGAAATCAATCCTGCTACAATTATATCGATTCCAACTTATGTAATGACACACACCGTTTTCTTATATTTATTGAAGATAAAATATCGAAAAAACGCATTTTACGTATAATATATATTTCATATAAACTATATACGTGTATAAAATATTTTTTAGTTAGCAATTTTCAGATTTTATTTTTTTACGCATTATCATCTCTCTCTTGAGTAAAAACTGTCATGCGAAAAGTGTACGTTCTCTTCGTTATTTGCATTACGCTTGTACGGTTAAATATAAAGTCAGCTGCTATCATGTGAATGCACATACATGTGTAATTAAAAAAGAACGTCGGCAATATATATGAATGGCTCACATTTAAAGCTGCCGCGTAGACGTTCGACAAATCACGTACGGTTTCGGTAACAATTTTATTCGCGCGGTAATCTCGCTTTTCAAGCTACATCTTTAGAGGAACCGTGCTGTCAGTTCGCGAGAGAGCGTCGTTCATTTTTCAATTCACTCGAGAACAGACAAAAAAGCTGGTGCGCGGCGTTTCTCACTCTCTTGATACATACACACCGGGATATATATTTTCGAACTTACGCGCATTCGTGGAAAAAAGAAAAATTATATGAGCTTAAAAATATATATCAACGAGAGACGAGAGCTTTTGTGCGCGCAATGCCGGAGAATAATAGATAATAATTTGTACTTTTCATAACGCGTGCGCGCAAACCCTTTACGCGACTTCTCTTATATTTCAACGCGAAAAAGGAAGAAGCAATTCAACGCGCGAGAGAACTTTTGGAATATTATTTTTGATGTCTCTCGGATGATTCATTACGTTAAAATATAAACCCTCTGATTTTTATTTTCACGTCAGACAGCTGCTCAATAACGTATAACATCCCGGAATAACTTTGTGATATTATTTTTTTCCCGGAAGAGAGAGATAGCTAGACAGAGAGAAACAGAGAGAGAGAGAGAACAGCTGCTTCAAGCGTGATTGTGCCATTGTATGTTGATGGAGGAATTATGAATATTCAAATATATTAATAGTGCGAATCATTGCTGACGATAAAAATTTAACTCACTCCACACATCACAAGACAGAATTTTTTTTTTTTTATGTTAATGGTAAACTTTTTTTTATTTTTTTATTTTTTTTCTGTTGAGCTTTATTTAATTCCGCTGAAAAGAATTAATATAATAATTGCTGAATAATTGTGCCGCGTGGAAATGAATACCCACATTGTGTTCGCATACTGATGACTCAGAAATATAAATGGCATTTAAATGAGAAAGCAAAATTGTATATTGTACGCCATGTATTTCGCGCGACAGACCACTACGACTTTAATCAACTGACTCGTGACAAAAGACAAAATTACGAGAGAGAGAGAGAAATTCACGCTCCGTCCGTCAAAGCTACGACGCTTCATGAGACAACAAGAATTCGCCTGGTGTCTCGCTAACATAACACTTGTCAGTCCGGTGTTGCTGCTAATATGCGCGCGGTAATTCATTGCGACATCGCGGCAGATACATTATGTATATCATTCGAAGTTTCTCTGTAGGACAGAGCCGGGCTAGTTGTGTGTAGGGATAAGTTAGGACTTGTAAATATCTCAGCAACCAAAACGCGTATGGACATGTTGATGATTGCATAACAAAGCGCGGAGACTGAGTTGCATATTCATCAGTCCTTAACGAGCGAACACGAGAGGTTTTTTGCTTTTCTGCGTCAAAAGTAAAATTATTAGATTAAAACAATAAAATTATTTTAAGGACTTTTTAATTGGATAAATGTGCCATCTCTTAAAACAATCCTCATTAGTCTGTCACAATTGTGTGAAAAGATTTATCATAGTTTTAATAAAACGTTGTCCAACGAAAATAGCTCCGGCTCTATCCTGTCCGTTAAGATCCAGATCGAAACAAGCGAGGATTCATCAGATGTGGGAACACGAAATTGGACCTAGCTAGCACTTCTCACAAAATAGTACAAATCAATCTAATAAAACTGTTCTCTAAGTTTCATCCAGCGATTCGCTGAATGAGAACAGCGAAACTCACAGAAGTCATTATTCTTGCGTTACAGATCTCTTCAGAGAGAATAATGTCGTGCAACGTTAAGTTGTCGGCAATATTTCTTTGAAAATTAACATCAATAGCGTGCAAGTCGTTTAGATTCTCCGAATTTCCGAACGTAATTCCAACCAACATTCACTCATTTATATCAATTAGAACGTAATTTTAATGAACACAATTAATCTAATCAGTGATGCAAACAATAAGTCTCGGATTTAGATACATCGTGACTTCTCCGTGCGATCTAGTGACGAGACTCATGCCGGACGCACGTGCGTACTTCTCTCCGTTTCGGACATGTTTTTCGAACTGAGTCGTTCGAATTGTCCCGAGTGTATCGAGTGTGTTTCGGAAAAAAAAAAACGACATCTCGCGAATCTCGTACTTCTCGCGCTTTTGTAATTGCTCCGTACGTCGGAAACGATAACTAGCGCAAAGTGAGAAATCGAACCGCGATAGTTTATCGCGATAGTCGAATTGCGTCTCCGCGCACGGTAAAAACAATCGCGCGAACGGTTTGTGAAGCCGTTCGCAATCGAAGTCATGACTCTTTCATAGGGAGCTCTCGGAGAGCGAGAATCCCTGAGCGAAATTGTGCGGATGTCGATTGTAATAAACATGTCCGAGGACGCGAACCAGGAGCGGACGGGCGATCGGAATCAGACGTTCGTCGATTTCGATGTGGACTGGAGCGATGGATTGAAAAATGTCACCGAGATCTACTCATCGTCGAATTACACCAACTTTACGTCGTTGCCTGACGTCAACACGACGGAAGAGATTGATTCGTTTTACTTCTACGAGGTGAGTAAACTTTTTTGTTCATTTTTGCGTATCGCAAATTGTGAGAAACGATACGGATATACGTGTCGCACGTGTGACATTTCATTCCTGTTGTCATTTTTGAATTTGTAAAAACTATTGAAAAATCGCGAGAAAAATTCGCCGCCGCACGCGATGACAGGTACGTGCAAACGGTGACGATGATTTATTACTCCGTGAATATCGAAATATTTATATCGAAAAAATATATATCTATCTTTCACAATTTTTTTTTTTAATTTAAAGTAATTCTCCGAAAAAGAATAAATACGAACGTTTTATCTGCATTTCAATTGTTATTGCACACATGTGTATAGATTTAAAATTTCTAAAAATCAGTTTTTGATTTCTAAAAATCATTATTGTTTAATTAAGTTTCCGTCATAACGAGATAGAAAGACATGCAGATTAAAATGCAACATACGTATAGCAACGGCGTTGTCAAACTTCGAATAATGTAGCGATGTTTTGAGCGTACGCGAATAACATTGTTTTTTCTCAAACGCAATTTCACGCTGCGAGGACAACGAAATTGCATTTATTGCGTTGAAAATGGTGGGGTTTGGTGTGCATTTGAATATATTCGAGTAACGACCCATGAAAAAAAGTATGAAACCGTATTCATGTACAATGTTGTCGATCAGTTTTGAATGGCGAGACGAGAACATGGCACGTATAAAATATAATTACCGTGTATTTGTCGCTGCAATTCTGTTCTTATTGGGAACAGAATCGCGTCACGTGGCGCGATGGGCGCCATATCGTTTTGGAAATATTTTTGAATCTCTGTGAATTTAGAAAAATTATTTTTCAAAAAAACAAAATTACATTAAAACGAATATCGGGAATCTTGCGATTTCGACCACCGTGTAGTGATCACGTTTCCGTTACCGGACCGATCCGCCAGTCAGAATATTCATGAAGAATTTTTCTCGTTCGCGCTTACTGCATATCGCGTATAAAAAATTCATATAGAACTTTGCATCCACACATTTTGTGCGTTACTCGTGTGGAAAAAGAGCGATGAGAAAATGTTATTTTATGCGCTGTTTAAAAAAGCGTAACGGAGAGTTTTGATAACGTTAGAACTAATTTGCGATATTCTTGCGATAATTATACGTAATCGCACCAGCGATTGTTTCGAACGATCGTTGGTTTTTATCTATCTATTCTCTTCTCTTGTGTGTCTGCTCTCTCACGGAATTCACGAGCTTACGTTCTCTCTTTGCGCGCGGCAAATCGACGAGGATACTGGAGTATGTAGTTTTTATTATCGGATAAAATTGTACGCGGACGATAACGTTGAATGTGTCTCGCGATAATATTCCAATCCTACGTAATCTCCTTGCGCGTTCGTTTGCATCTTTCATTTAACACCGAGAGAGAAAGAGAAAAATACAAACTGGAATGATAAGCGTACAAATGCAAAATCTTCATTTATTGAACGAACATCGATATTTGTTTTACACTCAAATTCTAAAAAAAAAAAAAAAAAAAAGTACATAACGGCGCGATTCTTCTTAAAAAAATATTACATCTGAGATGAGTTCAGATCAGAAAGTTGTTATCGACTTAAATTACCTACCAATAATTGCACTCGCAATTTTCTTCTTTCGTTCCAACAATTTGCGACGAAAGACACTTCTCGGATCAACGCGCGCTGTCGTTCTCAAGAGTTGAAAACTCACCGGCGCAAAATATTCCGACAGTATAAATCTCATCAAGAAAATGATCGCGCGCGCGCTCCGGATCAAAAGTAACCCCGATCTACGATAAGTTATTACGCGCGCCTCCGTCTTCATCTGCGTGAATCGCGTTCTTTACGTCGATAAGATATATTTAGAAGTCAGAGAAAAGTCATAGAACTCGTTTGTACTCCTTCTCTTTCTTTGTCTCTCTCTCTCTCTTTTTCTCATTGCGACCGATCGATAGTCACTGCTCGCCTTTCAGCCGCAATTTGAGAACTTATTCTATATCGTCCGCTACGGATTGTTGGAGTGCTCTGCCCTTAGTTGAGGGAGAGAAACAAGGAACAGAAAGGCGGAACGCGGAAACGCTTTCGAATTATAATCAGCTTAACCCAACACGATTCAATTACAGGCAGATTTGGAGAAGATTTCTTTGCACACATGACACACACACACGCATGTAGAAAGTAATCTCCATTTATTATATAATATTATCAGAAGTAATTTCGAATAGGAAAATTTGTATCGGAAAAACATTACAATTTGTGAACGCAGAAAATTCAAGCAAAACACATTCTCCTTGCTATTATACCAGCCTCATTATTTATTACATTCCTTTAAATAAACCTAGATACATTAAAGAAAATAAAAACGGTGATTCCAACTTCTTGGGATCATCGTGTCTTCGTCTGAGAAACTTCTTTTGCATCGGCATCTCGTTACTCACGTCTTTTGCGGTAACGTGTAATGCGTATACCGCGCATCCTGAAGTGTAGACGGTTGCATTAAAACCACGACAACAACAACGACGAGCGACGACGACGACGACGATGACAGCGCGCGCCTTTCCTTCTCTCGCGCGCTCTCCTCTCGTGATTGCAGAAACCATGCCGGAGGAACTCGCTTATTTTTACTAGGAATGCGCCTCGAGCTGATGCCGCGAGAGAAAAAGAACCTCGTTGAACAGAAAAAGAGAGAGAAAGAGAGAGAGAGAGAGAGAGAGAGGGGGGGTCATTGACGCGCGATGCTGGAAACAGGCGTTTGATAAAATTAAGCTGCCACGGAACGGCCGTGAGACGATGAAATGATTCGCTTCCCGTCTTTCTGTTTTTTTTCTCACTTTTCCCGAATAAAATGCCCGTGACATCCACCGCGAAATAATTGGCGTAATGACCGCGGCGGTTGTGAAATGAATATTTTATTTTAACCGCCGTTTATAAAGTCGCGCTTAATTCTGCAGACTATAAAGCTTATGCTACATGTGTGCGTGTGTATGTGTATTTATACAGAAGCGTTTCAAATAGATCGACATACAGTATGTGCTATTTTTTCCGACTCAACATTTCTATTTCCGTCATTACCGTCAGCTCGCACACTATTTGACTTCTTTTCTTTATTTACGATTTCATCGAACGAGGATATCGCCGAGAATTGTCCGAAATGCAAAATAATAGAACGCGAACAAATGGCCGAAAACGCATCTTCGCACGCACGCGCTCACGAATTGAGCGCTTCGAATAATAGCGCCGAGATTTAATTTTCCCTCAGTTTTAAATCAATTCCACACCTATTGAACTGTGCAAACGAACATTTCGTTTCCTATTTAAATTTCCAGACGATTTCGAACGAAGAAGAATTTACATCTTTTCTCTCTCTCTTTCTCTCAATTTGAACGAGTGAATTTTCCTGTACCGCTCTTGCAATTTGTAAGAGGCTTAAAATTAGTTACGCGTTATTTAAGTAGAGGATGCACACTCGCAATCGAAAGAAAAAGATGATCCCCACTAATTTGATTGAAGGGTTGGTGGTTAACAGAGTTCTCTCGCTGTGTGGTCATTCAATTTACGCCTATCCCCCGTTTCTCTTGCAAACGTGTACGAATTTAACTGCATTACCGTTGCTATAAGCTACATCGTATGTATGCAGCTGTGTGGCGGTTAAGCTTATTCGGCGCATCTGTATCCGCGCGTTACACGGAACAATACGTGTTCCGTTCCTCGTTAAAACCACACAAGCAGTCATTTCATATACCGTACCGAAGGTTCGCGAAATATTGCTTATGCGTTGTTAATACGTTGTTAATACATACGCTCTTTTGTAGTTTTCTCAATGTTAATTTACAAAACTACTACTTTAACTTATTTATGATCTCTGCTCTATTTACGCAAAGAGATCGCACGTAATCTGCAATCTTAATTTTGTAAGAACTGTGTATCTCGCGCTTGTGCTACACCACATTCTGGTAAGTAAACAAGATTTTATTTCATTTCCTCTCACTTTAATCTTATTTACATGTAACAACGTTTTTTGTAATTAATTGTAGTATTTGCTTTGAAAAAAAAAAAGAAAAAAAAATCGCATCTCTCGATCGAAAATGCAATTTGTTAAATTAACATTGGGAAAAAAACACACGCAACCGACCGTGAACTTGTATTAGTCTTCCTATACTCAGTTTTTTTACAAAACGATAGGTACATGAAACCTACCGGGGTCGCGCGTAATAGACAGACGTGTGGGCTTCGCGACCACAAAAGACGCAGCGATTTTGCACTCTCACCGCATGAGAGAATGTAACAAAAGTTTTCTCGATCCTGTAATTCGCGCTCGTAAAAGTATACGGTATTTTTCTCAAGTTCTGATTGAGTGTTACGAGCCATCATGGGCTTCTTGCGTCCCCGATGTACGATACACACACACACACACATATATATATATATACATATATATATATACATATAATATACAACTTAATCACACACAGCAATAGCGTTGCAAAAGGCCCGCGTGCTCGCCGCTTTTGCGGGAGAAAGCGATGCGGGTTAGTTCACGAATTACTTCTCAGAAAAATGCTCCTTCATAAAAGCGACGAAGTACCGAGCGCGGTACAAACAGGGAAGTTCTTCAGAAAGTTTCGTTCAAAGCAACTGTGTTCCGGCTACATAAAAGACACCGCGACGGCAGTCGTAACAATTAGTCGTCGCGACCAACGTCGTCCTGCTCGTTTTTGCGATTCACCAATACCGATTGAATGAATCAGACGAATTCAGTCAAAAATTAACCAAGAAAAAGACCTTCGCGCTATCCTGACAGTCCACAATTAGAATTACTTTTCATGCTCACGTTTCTTTAACATGTGACGACGTACAATTGATGACACGAATTTGAAAGAAATATCGAACAGTTTTGTTTCTTCAAGAATCTCGGCTTTTGATTATCTTTTTAAGATTTTGAGTTTCGTCATATATATTATACGCACATCACGCACTAAATTAATTGATCGCAATAATTGCTTGACTCTGCGTAAGAATCTGTTTTGAGTGGACGCGCGCGTCGGAGTTTCTCTTCGCGAAAAATCGTGATCGCTTTTCACAATCGAGCGCGCAAAAAAGGAACGGTACGGCGCGATGCAAAAGAGAACGCACGCGAGTGAAATCTCTTTCTTGATTCGCATACGATGAAAAAGTAATCTCTCGCGTGCCGCGCGTGTCATTTCGCGACCGAAGACGCTCGTAATTGCAGGCGGAACAGACGCGTAACAAGTTGCGCGGACCAAAGCGCGCGTCGCGTCGCACTGGCGCGTCGTGAAAAAGAGCCTCGTAAAAATCATGTTCCCATTAGAGCGCCGGCTCGTTCTCTTGATAAATTTCACAGTAGATGTACGACTTGGCACACGTACATCGCGCGTCGGTCCGCCCTGTGAACAAAGTTTATTTCCACTATCGTATTTCACGACGTGCCCGGGGTTCAGCGTGTCGGTTTTCCTCCCCGCTGCGCGAATATCGACCGTTTATGCTCTTTATCGCGGTGCGTATTTCGACTATTCGATAAACTTGATAGCCTACGAAGTTGTGATTTATGCGATGTTTTAGAGGCGGCCGATCCGAGTCGTGTTTCTTGCTAGAACGATCATAGAGAGAAAGAGAGAGAGAGAGAGAGAGAGAGAGAAAAAGCATTTAGTTAATTCGAGAAAATTGAATTTGTTGATTAAACATAATCGGAATTTATAAATCTAAGATACTACCACCTCTCCTTCTTAAAATGATTCATCGTTGACACATTGAGGAAAACTCGCCCATTTCTCAAAAAAACACTATTTCAAAAGAATTCTTTGCACTCCGAACTTTCACATTATATCTACTTAAGCAATTCTTGTACTTGTAATTTACATAATTTACGATTTTTAATTCCTGCACGTTTGTGATAAACAAGTAAAAAACGATCGCTTGTGATAAACAAGTAAAAAACGATCACATTTGCAAGTTACGTGTTACGTCATTTTATATGTTTTTTTTTTACTCTCGATGTATTTTGTCTTCAAAAGATCAGAGTTTGCTCATGTATTATTACATGTAATAAAAAGATATTACGTAAGATAAGCGCTACTGAGACTGACTGTATACTTATTCGATGTAGCGCAAGATAATTCGTCTTGTTTTGAATATTGATAATTTTGATGAAAGGAGAGAAAGAAAATATTTGAAATTATAATTATTTATAAGTTTCATTATTCAAAATAATTGAAATTTATTACACGATACCATTATATATATATATTACCTATTTACCACGAACATCATACAGAGCGCGCACATATTAACAATATTATTATACTTTAATTATTTTCAAGCAATTCACTTTTTGATAATAAAAATTTACATTTATATAATCCAGTTTGTCGGAGAGACGAACAATTTCGAAGTGACAAAAATAAGTCATATAGTGGTCAAAGTCCGTTTTATCATAATCGCATATGTATGCCACGCGTAATGAGTTTTATTTGCAAATCACATTTATGCGCGTTAGTTTCTAAATAGATGCTTCTAAACATAATTGTAATTCTCAAGGTAAGAGAGTTAAAGCATATTATTTACATACTTTTTGTGTAGTATCAAAACATACTTTTGTAATATCAAAACATTATACATATTTGTTGCAGCTCATGCTGTCTGTATGTAAATTTAATTGTCATTTTATGTAATATATATCTTTACTGTCAAAGATCAATCAGAAACCTACAATAATGATAACTGTAACTCATTTACATATTACTATTTACGAAATTGCATTCACGTCAAACTTTGTCTCTCTGTTGCGTCAAATTATAACTACAATTGTAGAAACATCTCTAGGAGATTTTTTATGACAGGGAAATCACAAATGCTTTGCGGTCTGCAATGTTGTTTCTCATAGGTAATATTTTGTTTGATTAAATTCATTACATAAAACTGCCATTAAAATTAAATGTATTAGAATTAATTGTATTAAATTTATACTTGAATTATATATTAAATTATATATTAATTATATATTCTGTGTGTGTGTGTTTTATTGAAGTTTAATCTTTCTAAAATTTATTTTCTTTAAATATCTCTCTCTTTAAAGATATTGCTTTTATTTGTATGTACAAATACATTAAAACAATGGATATTTGGAGCTCAATTTTATTGCTAAGTTTTAATTTATTGTTACGAGAAAATCTCAATTTTCAAAAACAAAAAATTAAAGAACGAGATCGAAAAAATGTTTGATTGAGTGATGAGTATAAACAAATTTTCGTAATATTAATAGGATAAATGTGTGTTGTGTCGAGTCTTTTTCGTATATTAATTGTACTGATTTCGACGAACATGCAACACGAATACAGCACGAAAATGCAGTTTTATCGAGCGTATTTGAATGTGAATATAAAATTATTGCGTTGCTAATTTTCTGTCTTACATATAAATGAAGGTCAAACTCGAAATACATTAAAAATATATTAAAAAACATATTGCAAGAGAATGTTGGAAAATTCATGTTGGAAAAAGTAATTTCTTAAGTGCTAAGATCATCGACACACAATTATATAATTCGCTATGTTGTGTTTGTCATTTCTTTGCAATAAATTTATTGTTACACTTTCTTCTTTTCTTATCTTAGATGTAAACTAGCTGAGATGATCAGTAAGAGATAATTGCTGGAAAATTGATTATATGATCAAATGACACGTTTACATTTTCTTGAACGAAAATAACTTAACGCTTGCCTTGAGTGAGAGGACTCGTCGTTAATCAGCGTTCAAATTTTCGCAATAAATAACCGTAACGAGATATATTCATCTCAGTTTACTTGACGCTTTTAGTCATTAGAGGTTCGAAACTTGTTTTTATCGCGCATATTTTTGTGCACAAAACTGTGTGTTTACGCCAGTTTTCTGCTAGTATTCGAAGCATAAATAAGCAGCGCTCTCTTAATTACAAATTTACGGAATCTATTTTACAACAAAAAAGTGTTGTCTTTTTTTAAACCACACTTTCTTAAATTTTCTCTTTCCTGGATCTTTTATATTGTTATGACAATTATTAAATTGCAATAGTTTATTCCGCTCGCGAAGGTTCTGTTCCATTAATTAGTCAATTTAATTATTGCAACTCCTTATAGTGACAACTTTATTTGTTGACTTTGTGAAGTAACAATTATTATGTCTCAAACTTCTCAAAATCGTAATTAAATTTCTACGCGATGGACCAGATGGTTGTGTCCACAGAGAAATAAACTTTACTAATTAATCAAAACGGTCAGGAAGAATATATTTAATGGTAATTGGCTATTAATTAAATCAAAACTGATAAGTGACGCGATCACCGTCTAATTGGCATTGAACAAATGAAGTACTTGGCGTATTTGTCAGTTTAGTGTATGAGAGATATTTATGTAACAATGTCCTGCAGCGGCCACATTTATGTCTACAAGCACGAGCGTCCCGCGAATGGCGTCCGAAATAATCTAATTCTATCACGCGCTGTCATAATTCATAGCTCTAGCCGTTTAATCACCGATTACCGAACATTAGCGAAACCAATGCGCGTTGTTATGCATATATATGGAAATCGAGCCGCCGATAACTACTGCACAAACTACGCGCGGTATCCCTCTTGTAAATCAACTCGACTGACGAATTGATCTCGCCGTTCGCACAATACATGCAGCGATAGAATTTCCAATAGTTGCAATTGGCAAAGTCTGATTGCGCAATTTTCATAATCTCAACACAAGCAAAACACAATTCTTTGTTGCGGAGTTTTCAAAATTTTTTAAAAATATAAATCCAAAATCATTAAAGACATTTGATTATAATATAGATAGATAAAATTATTATAGATTTGTATACTTGTTGTCGTTTAAAATCTCTCGAAGAGCACACACGTATATGTTGAGCAAAGAATAAACTTCCATCATCTTTTTTTGGATTGCGAAAGTTCTTTCCACTCGTGTGTATTTATATTCAATTGTAACTTGTTTCCCTTGGTAATAAACAAACTCCGCTTTGGCGAGATATGAAATGAAAAAGTTTCTTAGGTTTCAAAATTCTTATATAGATTCGCGATTAATGACCAATCTTTCAGGCTTATAGAAATCTGTTGTTGAATAATAACACCCTTAGACAGCGCGAACAAAAATATAGGTCGAGAAAAAAAAAGATTAATGATCTCTTGTGCGAAGCTGAGCGAAAATCGAGATTGCGAAAGATTCGACGAGGCGCATCAAGACTTTTTTTTTATTTGCGGCCATATTTTTAGCGGCGAGGAAAACGAGAGTATCCCGTTAAATACCGTACCTACAATGTTTTCCACGTTATTCCACCAAACGGCGGATTATATGCGCCATCGAACAAATGATTTGGTCATCACCGCGTTACTATGTGACACAATCATTTTCACACACACACACACACACACACACACGTACACACTCATATCGCGTCTGCAATAACCGTGATATTCGCGTCGACGGACGTATCTTCAATGTTATTGCCATTTGCGGTCGCTCTTTTATGTACTTGTGCTGAGATATATATATATATATGTACGTATGTATGTGTGACATGTGTACGTGTAAATATGCATTTTCTTAAAATTAAAAAAACATTATGGCTCGCGGAGAAATGGCACGCGATCAACGTATATCGGGGAAGATAAAACGCTGACTTTTCTCCTTTTTTTCTCGCTATATCCGGTTTAAGAACCTACAGAGAGAAAACGTTCAATGAACACGAGCTTGTTCGAACGAGTTTCGAAGCACCTGACGGGAAAATATTCCCTGTGGAACTCACGAGTTGAAAGATAAGAGCCGGAAGTTTATCTTGCTGTTATTTTTAAATTTTAATTAAGAAAAGTATATAAATATATATGTACGTTCTTCACGAATTCTTGCTATTCAGATTCCCTCGCATGTGTGGGATTATACAATAAAAAATTCGCTATATCAATTTTCCAAGTGTGAAAGGTACATCCATTCATTAGAACGAAGCGTCTAGAATTTTTATATTTTTATCCGGCGACAGGCGAAACTTTATTCTCTCAATATTCTCTAACACAGAACCTCGTAACTTGTGTTTGATATTTACCTACTAGACTTTCAGACATTTTCTTTTATACACGACTGAGTTTGAATAAATATAAAAAGTTTTTAACCACAAAGTTTTCAAACTGTCAAAGAGTTTACACATCTGTGCCTGTATATTTTCTTTTTTTTTTTATAACAAAAATAAATGAAAAGAATATCGCATTCTACAATCGTGTTATAATTTTTGTATTTACTGCAACGATTGTTGCCGCGTGTGCGCACATGGAAACTGTCACGGTCGGCGTAATCAAAACGTCAAACCTCACGGCACGAATCCCCTCGTTAGGATGCAATCTCGATCAAAGTGTCGTATGACAGCTTTACGCGTTCCGAAAAGTACAGTCATGACCCCGCGTTATTGCGTTCAACGTTGACACGTTGTAGCGACGAGTTGTTGTCGGTAATTAAGCGACGACATCGCTTTATAGGATGTCGTAGAATATCATCGAACACCTACTAATTTCTTTGATCCATTGACCTTTCGATGAAAGGTTCTTTTCGATGAAGAGATGAAAATCGCATCGCATATATAATTTGCGATAATAATAATTGCAACAAAATTTATCGTTAATTAACGACAACAAAACTTACTGAGTAAATTGCATTTTCCATTCACTCTAGGGCATTTTGAATTCAATAAAATTCAATGGAAAATTTAGATTCTTAAAGCAAAAATATGTACAATATTAAAAATAATTATAATATGCTGCGCGACATGATCGCAGAGGACGTGAATCGCTTTTCGAATTGACAAAAGACAAAGAGCATTTGATGTTTCTTCTTAAACACACTTCGTGTACAGATAGCTGTACGATTAGGCCGAATACAGTCCGATCATTACTTCGCATTATAGCGGTTTCGTTGTCGACGGACGGCGCGCCGGTTTCTCCATAAACGGCGCGCGTCTATCGATTCTCGATGCGCTATTTCGCGAAATAGATTTACGACAGCGATTCCTGTTTAGGAAGCTTTAGAATGTATATACTGGATTATGCGAGAATCGGCGACGCGCACACAAGTACAAGAAACGGGAACGGATTTGCTTTATTCATCACATAACACACAAACACAAAGACCGAAAGGTATGAGAGAGAATGATAATAAATACGATCATCAAATGAGATCAGCGAATGCGGGCGTAATGACGTGCCGCGCGTAACAGCAATGAATCGTCGACGATTTCCATTACCAAAGACATCGCATTATTTACCGTAGACTTGGCAAGCTGCTGCATTATTAAAAATATATTCCGTGAACAACTGGAACGATGCACTTATGTAAAATCGCTCGACTGTAGGACGGCGATGTACATTTATTATAAAACCTGTTCATCTAAACACGAACCATTAAAACTTTACGGTAAAGTAAGTCGCACTAAATATTGTATATATCTAAATATTTTTACGAACTTATTTATAACAACAAATGTGTACGCGTAGATCTCAACGCGTTTGGAAAAAGTTATACGTCAAAAAGATATTTTACAAAATATTAAATCTTGTTGCGTAGAAAAAAGTTAATGCAAATGCTTCTTTTCGAAACTTGTTCAAATATAATTCAATGTAATATTAAAATCATACATTATTTTGTTCAAACTATATTATGTGACAAATGATATAAGATCTAAAAATAAAGTTTATATTTTTGTTAATTAAATCCAATACTCCATGGTGTGATATACAACAAATATTTTTCCTCTTATCCTAAAGACAAAATTATATACTGCGACAAAGTGAAGCTTGTGTAACGTTCACCGAATATTAAAGTTATTCGCTGTATATATATATATGTACGTTAACTTCTCGATATAATTATAATAAACATTAGTTAAACATTAGTAACACGTAGTAATTACTACAATTTTACTCATATGCATAAACTTTTCGTTAAATTCCTGCATTATAATAAATAATTTGTCGAACAACATTTGACCTTTTTACTTATATACATACTGCTTGCTGATTCAACGGCCTCCTCTTTCCTCCCATTAATTAAAAGCGTGTGAATAATCTTTTGTTTATGGTTACACGTTATCAGGGCGGTAAAATCGGGAACACCGTAAATAGAAAATAGTAAATGCAGATAACACATCGTCGACCCGGGATAATTTCCAGAAATTTCACGTTAAAACCAGGTTAAATAAGCTATAGGACGCGCGCGGGATCTCCTCGGAGAGACACTGTTCGAGATGAGGGACGATAATGTCAGGATCTTCTGTGGAAGTCAATCCTTTGCAAAAGACCCAACCCCTTCGCGTACAAGATTGATGACTGTACGGACTTCTGGCAAAAAACGACAACGATATCTTTGTCCCTACTAATTCTGCGTAATCCCTCAATCTTTTTTTAATTTTAGATAGATGCCCGCTGATAAATCCTGTGTGGGATCAGCACTATTTTTCTCTGTGGCATTTTTGTTGTTTTTCTTTTTCTTTCGTAATCGCACGCAAGATATACATCGAGTCAATCACAATAATGCACATTGAAGGTCACACGACACGTGACATGTAATATTGAGATAAAAGAATATTGAACAACAACGAATTAATAACTCTTTTGTGAATAATCTGTAATCGAAAATAACGCAGACTTGTGATTACAGCCTGATGACAGAAATTTTTTAGTTTGTACAATATTATACATGTTTACGAGAAAAAAAATGTGTGTGTGTGTGTGTGTGTGCACATGTCATCTAATTAATTATTATCACACTAAAACCAATTCTCTAGTTTAGAAAATTATTGTCTGAATTATATTCTCAAACGGTAGAGAGAGAGAGAGAGAGAGAGAGAGAGAGAGAGAGAGAATGAGAGAGAGAATGAGCTCCCAGCATTACGGCCCGAATTCAAGAAGGCTGTTGCACATAGAATTATAATAAACTTCCTGTGCTACAGGAAGCAAAGTCTAATGTAGACACAATTTATGCATATATACATATATACAATATGTACATTATTTTCTTATGATACTTATAAAGACATTACTAAGAGAATAAGTCAAGAGAGAACAGGCTGTCAACGACACACAAACCAACTTTTATGTGGTTTGTTATTTACTATGTTATATGTCTTTATATTATATCGTAAGAGACAAGTCTCTCAGAAATAAATAATAAATACTACACAACATCTATTCACAGCCCAAATTTACTGCTGAAGAAGCTTTCACACGCAATATGATAAATCTACTCTTAGGTAGGTTATATTTCACAAGCTGTGTGTGTTACTTTGTCAAAAAGGATGATTGACGAATTCTGTGAATACTTCAATGATCAGAGATCGTCTGCAATGCGCCAAGTCCGATCTTATTTACGTTAAAGATGTATATTGTCTTCAAATAATTAGATTTTAATATTAAGAATGTTTTTGTACGTGCATTTTTTTTTTTTGTAAAAAACCCAGCACGTGCGTGCTGGGCTTTCGGCTTCGTTTTTACGCACGTAAATGTTACGTTTGCAATACTACACAAAATAAAACAAAAAAAAAAAAAGAAAAGAGATATGAAGAAGATTGCGTTTAAAAGACTGAAAAATTGAAGTTTTACAAGCTCTTATCTATCGACATTCAAGTACGAAAGGGTTTTGTAATGTATGATATACAACATGTTTCCCGCGTAAGCGCGCGCTCCTTAACCGAAAAACGACGTCATATTTTTCGTTGATGCCGAGTGAAAATCCACCATAAATCTCACTGACGGAGCGCGCGGCGTGATATAAAGAGTCAGATATAATCCCGGAAATGAGAAAGTAAGAATTATATCTTATATATCTAGAAGTTACAGTGTGTTCAAACAAATGTCTGAGTCTACTCGGCAGCCGTTGTTGGCCGCGTGAATTACGGCTTTCGTCACGACAGCTTAATAGATATACCTTTCGTACTTAGCAAATATTAACATAAGCAACACTTAACTCTTCGTGCTCTGTGTAGAAATCCAAATATGCAGGGTAGCTCTATAGAAACGTAGAACATAAATATTGTTCAGTAATTTGATAAAGATAAATAAGCTGTTATTTTAGTAATATAATTTATAATAAAATTAAGATAGAAAAAATCGAGTAAGAAGAAAATTCCTATTAATTTTTTATTCTTATAATATCCAGTGAAATAAAATTACAGCGTTGAAAATATTTTATGTAAGATACATATATTGTTACACTTTTTTTTTAAATAAATCATCCTAGACATTAGTTTATTTCGAATGAAACATCGTAGTATATTAATTTTTTAAACAGCACAAAAGAAATAAATCAGCGTTCAGTAACGCGCGTAAAAAGTAGAAAAAATGAATTTTTACACGCCAAAGTAAAAAGCGTGCGTTCTCAAGCGCTAATCCGCAAAATCGCATAAAATTCATATGCGATTTGGAAAAAAGCATCTTCTGAATGCAGCTATACGTTTGCAATATATGTATGCATATATTGCGGAAAAAAAAGTTATATTTTCTAATATACTTTGATCACATATTGCCTCTGTTAATTCCCGTATTCGCAATCGATTCGCATAAAAAAAAGCAAAATCTTTGGAGTAGAATTTTACAAAGTCATGACTGACTCTTTCATCGCATTGAAAATAAAGTAACAGAACGTAAAGGATACGCAGTTTGAAAGAGAGAGAGAGAGAAACCAATCAAAGTGAAATTAAAAATTGTAAAACTACGAAAGAAAAATGGAGGACAGGGCGAGAAAAAGAAAGAGAGAGACTAAAG
>QVNW01004268.1:0-11876 GCA_014825475.1 Pseudomyrmex flavicornis
GTCTTCTTATATCGCAGGATTCTCGCAAACTTGAATTTGTACACAAAACCCTACTTGCAATCTACTTGTATAATCATCGACCACATTTGATATTTCACTAATTATCAAAAATTAAATTACCAATTACTACCAATTACTTCAAAATGAATCTCATTAAGATCAATTTTGCTTCAAGTTCCGTGAAAAAATAAGATTCCGTTATCTGTTTACACGCGCAAGATTTAATTCGCAGATATTATTTAGTATTCGAGTAGAGAGATAAAGAAAAAACTGGTGATTCATAACTTATCTTTTTAAATTATTAAAAACTTCTCGCAACTTGAAAATTTAGATAAAAATACTTATTAAAAACCGGACTAATTTGTTTTTGCAGCCATAATTGTTGTTTTGTAGCTATAATATTATGGCAGAGATCCGTAATGATTAGTGATAAGGTCACAATTGATATATTTTTTCAAGGATCGACATCGCGTGAGCATTACCGGCTTAAGGAAGAGCGATTTGTAACGATCTTTATCGACTTTAACGATCGCTATCGGCTGTGCTCGATTTCCTCACAAATTATTATCAAATCACTAATTTATCAGACATTGAAAGAGGATTAATAGCTTTAATGTGAAGGTCGAGTCGCCTTTTACAATGGTACTTTGTGCATTGCTCAATCTTATATTCGAATACGATAAAAATCGCATAGCTCGCAAATCGGATTTGGGAATTTCCACTTTTTGTAAATAAAAAAATACAAACCTGTCTTGTTTTCTTTTCATAAATAGTATTTCATATGTATATTTTTTTAATTAGAAAATCAGTGTTTTTTTATTTTTAGTATAAATAAGAGATAGAGAGAGATATATATATATATATATAAAGAGAGAGTTTACAAAACAATTTTATGTAAAATGCAATTAAAGTTATTTTCTTGCAAAATGCAATTAAAGTTGTTTTTCTTGCAAAAATCTAAACTTTCGTATTGTATAAAAATAATTGAGAATAATTGGAAATTGTATTACGCATTGCTTAAATATTTTATTTTATATACACCGTTGTTCTTTCTGTATTATTCTTCCAAAAACGCTTATTTAAATAAAATTTTTTATTATAAAACCACAGAGAATTCAACTTGTACAGCGTTTCACAGGAATGATAAGCATCATGATTTTTAATCAATGATTGAATTAATTGCTTGTATCGTTTTTTGGCTCGACAATTTTAATGATATGACTCAATTAATTATACACGCATCGGTATTTTGCCTTTGATCGATAAGCCAATCGATGGATATGATTTATGCTTTTGTTAGCAATGATGCAATTCGTAATTTGGAATCGTTCATATCATATTAATTATTAACACATTTTTTAATTTTTTTTCTACGGCTCTGACATAAAATACTTTTAAAATGATTTTGAAATCTTTTTCTTCCTCAAATGTTTGAAAAAGACATAATTAATAACATAATTAAAAACATTAGTTTTTGGAATAATGGACAAATTTGTAAAAGCTCTCTTAGTATTAAAGTATCAACAATAATAATATGATAAGAAATAATAATATGGAATAAGAGCGTTAAATGAAATTGATTAATTTTTTTTAGTGTAGCCAAATTATCACACACATACAAGAGTTTTATTCTTATTATATTTTAATCTCATTTAATATGTACGTTTTCAAGCACACACGTTTTAAAAAATGTTATTAAATTTGTGAAACAATATATATCTTAAGATCCAGCAATAATAATAACAATGAAAAATATTTTCATTCCGCTAAATGTGTTATTTATTATTTCTCTGCATTCCGTAAGATAACTATCAAGATCTGCAACGATTCATCGATATTGACATCGATATTGACGCGAGCAAAATCAACATCATCATATTTGTAATAGCCGTTGTAATTAATCAAATTTATTGTATCAATCCACTCACCGGCCAAATCAGCGGGCAGTCTGGGATATAACATGCCGGTCCGAGCAAACCACTCGAGCTGAAGTGGATGGATGTGATGCTGCTGAGGATGAGGTCCTCCGGATGGGGGATGACCGACTGGCTGACCCTCCTTGTGTATCGAATGGAAGGCGCTGCCGCTGGCCGGATGATAGTACAGTCCTCCAGGATGAATGAGTGGTCCCGCGGGATGTAGTAAAAGGCCCTGATTCTGCCTGACTACCGCCGCGCCTACGCCGTAAGGCCCGGACGCAAGACTCTGATGATTCAGAACTCCATTGCTGGATGGGTCCTCCGAGCCGGGCGATATGGGTGGACTGGAAGCAGGACTGCGACTAGCGTTGCTTCCAGGACTGGCGCTTCCGGTCCGCGTCGGGTCCACGTCGACCGACGTGTCATCTTCGACGTTCTCCAACCGATCGTTTCGATAACCGCTGGTCCCCGTTTCAGATCTGAACGGACCTCTTTGAACAGACACGGATTCGGCAGAATGAAGACCGAGAACAGTGTCGCGATTAATGGAATGTCTCTCTCGAGTTTCCAAACTAGGCGATTCGGATTCGTGATGTTGAACGAACGGATGTAGGGGATTTCCCAGAGTTCTTTGATCTCCAGAACATCTTATAGCGCCTGGGGATTCCCGTTCTTGAATGCTGCTGAGGTTCAGACTGTCAGATTGAACGCTATGACTTCTGGAAAAGGATTTCTGTCGATCGACAGATGACTGATCTATGTCATTTTGTTTCGTAGCGCGACCGAGAAGCGCGTCGATGCAAAAAGATGTCTTGCCAATAGAGTTGTTGTGTTGATTAGGCGAACTGATGATGTAGTTCTGTGGTGAAGACGTTCGTCCGGGTGAAGTTTCCGACTCGCGACAACGACTCGTCGCTATTTCGTCACTGAAACACTTTCTGGAAGAATTTTCCGGATCGTGGAAGAAACTAGCTTCTTTGGGAAAACGTTTGCTTCCGGTATCCTCGTGATATCGGATCACTCTGTCCTCCACATCTGGCGATCTAGCACCCACAAAACGCACTTCCTCAAGCGACCTCACTCTGTTGTCCAGCGGCGACCTGGCGTCCTCCGATCTGGGAGAGGACCCGGGATCTTGGAGTCTCTGCTGAAGATTATAGAGGTGTCGCGGATGCTGATGCAGATCTTCTGATACCATCTGCGTGTTGTAATGCATAGCTGCCATGTTCTGTGATCACTATAGATTTTTAACACATACTTTCCGGTAAAATAATTTTTTTGTCAACACTATAAACCTACTAATTCAGTCTACGTGTTTTAATGTCTATTTGATTAATATGATAATTTTCGTTATAATATAAATAAAAACTATTTATGAGCTCAAATAATGCTGGATCGAGTAACGTCAATATATGATTTCTAAAGTCAAAACACTGACTCAAAATAGTTCTACTTAAATAAAAGAAAGTGAAGTTGCTTAACGATTACGAATTCGTAAACCTGATCAATTACAGATGATTTTGACGACGATATACTGCATAAATTTCAGGAATGTTTTGCACAGTTTCAAGAAAGCGATCAAGTGTCATCGGAGCGATCGGAATGACCCGATTCATACACCCGATCGCCCGCACTCGATGATCAATAACTGTCCCTCGATAACTGAATCGATCACGCGAATTATACGGAATATCACGATCTTCGCACGAAACCGACGACACGAGCGGTCAGCTCGGCGTCGTGTCGCAAAGTGACGTCGCGAGTGACCGCGTGTTCGCCGAAAAAGCTTCCCCCACTAGACAGAATCGCTGCAGCTGGTTCGTCTACGCCCACCGTGGGTCGGGCGTGTCCAAGCTACGTCCCACGAGTCCTTTAGCACGAGTAAGACAGAACAAGGCATCCCTATCGAGTACAACGGGGACAGCAATGCCACCCTAGGCGGCGAGCTTCCCCCTCGACCAATCGGAAAACGTGCGAAGGATCGGCGCAAGACAAAGACGTAAAGAGACTCGCCACGTGACGCGTGGGAGTCGGAAGGAGAGGCATATAGGCGTGAAGATGCGTCGAGGGTGCGAGCGGATGAACGATTCCGCGACGTTTTCTTGGGGATTCTTGGTGTCCGCGCGGTGGATATCAAGACGACATTGTAATCGATATTATCGCGTCATTAATTTAACCGTGACTCAAGTCCGATGGCTACTCAGCGGATGTTGACTTGTGAAACTGTTCAACCGGAAAAAAAGGCAGTGAAAAGTTGTCAAAGAGACATTTCGTCTTCTCTTTGAAAGATTATAATTTTCTTAAAAGATAATCTATAATATATTACAAATAATAAGTGAGATTTCATTTTCTTGCATATTGTCATTGGATATGTTTCTTGATTTTTAAAATATCTTGAAGGCATCAAATACAGAAATAAAATAGAAAATTAAAATTCTATATTTATAGAAGCAAATCAGAGAAGTATGTATTTATTGAAGACAGATATTTTATTTTTTTGCTATCATTTACACACACACACACACGCACGCACACACACACACACACACAATATATTTAGCCTTCCTTTTTGATTGAAATATGTTCCAGAAGATTAATTGTCTCTCTTATTCGAGGATTACTGGTGACCTCTTTTCCTATTGCAAGTTTTTATGAATTATCATCCATCCGTGACAGTTCTTCTTCCCGCTGTTCATTTTTTGTGTTCTTGGAATAATTTTACGTAAAAAGAAAAAGAACAAACATTTGAAAATGTGTTTTTAAAATGTATCTATCTATATAAGCAAAATATTGCTTATCATGACGCAATTAGGATTAATTATAACACATATGATTATTTCAAATATATGTAATCAAAAATGAGATATGCGTATTAGTAGACATCCGTTCAGATGGCATCGCGCAATGAAGTATCGTATCAATAATAACGTGTCGCGTTATCGGGCATCTAATAGTCGCGTAATAGGTATCACACTCCGTTCTCTTGCGAGTGTAATCGTTCTCCTTATCGACTGTTCCTCGTAATCGGCTATATTTGGTTTATCAGCGAGGCGACAATGCATCCAATGCTCACACAAATATTTTTTCTGATCTTCAATATAGTTCACTCGGTGACGTGATGGATATATTTTGATATAGAGATAAGTAAAATTGATTTTTTAAATAAAATATCTCTACATTAATTATGTACGTACATATACAGCAAAGTCTTGAAATGGCAAATAACTTTTCATTTTTTTTTTTTTTTTTTTTTTTTTTTTTATTTTGTATCTTATGCGCATTTCAATACAAAATACACACCATAATCTTTATTATTATTGAGTGGTTCTAATTCTGGCAAACGATCATTAAATGATTCGATGGGATTACGAAAATTTTGTTTAACGAGGCAGGAGGTAACAATAATAATGCGCGTCGAAGACATTCGCGTTATATTCAACGGCCAAAAAAAAATGATGGATCACCTGATGTGTGTTCGCCCGCTTTGTAGTTCCATCTCGAACACGACGCCTCGAAGGTAAATGTTCCGCTCTTCTCGTTTGACCGTATGTAGCCAAATAAGAGACGAAAGAGTGTTTGTTTAAGAGACAAGGCACGTCCAGCATACTCACGGAATACCTACTCGTTTTCACCCGCTTCTCTCGATACGTTTCTACGTACTTCTATAGTAATGCTATCGCGCGCACCAGTGTCGTGGGCGCGCTACTCTCTCGGTGAGATATTATCTTAAAAGAGTGAGAGATGACAGGCTTGTCTCGCATCTTGAGCTTTGAAAAAATTGGAGCTAAAAAGACAATATTTTTTTTTAATTTTTAAGAAAACGAACTCATAAGTCACCGTTGCTTGTATTTCAATGATATTGTGAACTGATAAAAATATGACATTATCTATATTTACGTCCTAGCAATTTTATTGTAAATATATTCTATTTGTTGTTTGTCCACATATGTATGTAAACAAGAAATCAATTTTCAAAAACTATCGACGCAAATCTAGATATTAAAATGTTTATTCGCACCTCGTACGTTATTAATCTCACGACATAAATGCGATAGATGTACTCGACGACATAACAATTTCGTGCGAGTTTTAATATATTTTTTTATTTATTACAGTCTGATCTTTTTGTTATTAATAAATATAATTGACTTTTGATAGAAATATTTTTAGACAGTGAATTCTTATGTGTGTATATTTGAATATTTATAAATTCTACGCCAGTGGCGCGACATATCAGGCTCCATGCAGGTAGTAAACACATATGTATATCGTATTGTGGATCGTTGACACGAACACACAGGTAGCTTTCTGTCGCTCAACTAAGCAAACATCAAACGATTTTTAACCACCGATTATGCTCCGTCACGATAAGTCAGAGAACTTCTCTATTATCCTTTCGTATTGCCATATCTTCATTCGTAAAAATTCTCGGATCAACGAGATCCGTTAAAAACAAATTGTTGCAATTATTTACAAAAAAAACTATGGCCAAAAACTGCATCTTATTTGCAATTATAGTACTTTTTATAAAACATGCGGCAAAAGAGTAAATTTTATATGAAAAAAAATAACAATAATGCGTTTTTATTAAATCGATGAATTTAGTTAGTTTTAACAGTGTATAGTCATACAATTGTCTAAAGTAACTATTTTTTTCGTGTGATAATGTTACTTGGCGAACAATGAAATTTCTCAATATCACGAAATTCGAGAAGAATTAGTCAACAAAGATATAGAAGTGCGAGAGAAGAAAGAACCGTGCGTTTCTTTTTCTTTAACGAGAGTAATTAACAAATTGATAAAATGCTTAATTCGCACGTCGCGTCTCTTCACACGTAGGATAAGATTGCTGTCTCGATTAGCTATCACAAACCGCTGATAAAGCGGTTAATTGATGTCGCATATTCGCTTATCGCAAATTGTCTACATAGACAGTTATATAGTGTATAGATACATATATATATATATATATTTATGTAAATAGCATTAATTGAACTTTATCGACAGTCCAATTCTCATTTATCGTCTAATTTTAATTTCTCGCTCGCTTACATGTCGCTAAAGTGACGCCACTTGGAGCACTCCATGCTTCGTGTAAAGTTAAACAAAGTGTGGAATCGGTGAGATAAAAGGCTCTTCCGCTTAATCTTCTAGCAAAGGCAGAATTTTCTATGTATTATCTATCGTTTGTATAATACGCGATTTTTATCAGCTGACGTATAAAAACTAACATACTGCTTGAAAAATCACTTTAAATAGATATTTATAATTTTAGGCAAAATATGTATTTAAGATATTTGAATATGTATTTAAGATACGTATACATTACAACAAATTTAATTTGCTTTTTGTATTTATAATAATTCTATTTTTTTGTGCAGAGAGATATTGAAAGACATTTACAGAAAAAAAATGTGAAAAACTTAATACTTATAAATTTTTGACAAAATATGATATAGATTTGCTTTATACGTTGTTTTAACAATTACTTATATAATACTTTTAATAGAATATAAAAGAAAACTACGGTTAAAATTGCTGAAAATTTATACAATATTACATCGAACTAAATGACAAATGTTTTTTTCTCTATATATTTATTGCAGAATATTTGAAGCTGTTTTGATTTCTTATCGCACTTCATTCCCGATATTGTTTGACGATGCGATGGTAATTATCAATCCATCTGTTGTTGATTAACATATGCATGATAATCTCAGAAAGTACCATATGTGAATCAGAGTGTGTATACATATTTAGATATATGTATATATACTCTCTGAATATTATATAAATTTTTACATATACGCGTACCTCAAATATATTCGTTATTTCTTCCGTATCACGGTATAAAACTGGCAATAAAGCAATATAAATCAATGAGTTACGATATATCGCTTAATGGCAATTTTATTGCCGCAAATAGGTTTATGAAATGACTATTTTATTACTCCGATAAGTAAGTTATCACCATCATTAACCACATCTTTCCACTTTAGATTAAGAAACAATAATAGCAAATAAAACCGCAATAATCGATTTATAAGTTCTTCAACAAAACAGTCCGCTCGCGATAATCACATCTAGATATGTTTTATTGTCACTTTTTTATCACAAAGAGATATAAAAATCTCAAGTAAATCGATTTTTGTTTCAGAATATTCAATCAAATTATTTTTTCTTGAGTTTAAAAAAATTTCTTTATAATTGTTACGAATTTTGCGTTTATCCTGCCTACTTTTTATTGCTTCTTTAAGAAACTGTATGCCATTATTTATCATATATATATATATATATCACAAAAGTTTATGAACACTTAATGCATTGACATATTTTTATCATACTACACTTTTATTGAAACTCACATAAAATTTTAGAAAAACGATGTAGTTTTTATCGCTCATTTCGCGAGCTATCATTTCAAATGATAGCGGAAATTAATCGTGCGATTTCAATAATCAGTTCGGCGATAAGTTTTTCACGACGTCGTCGAGCTCGGCACAATTACGCGAGTTCCGCTCCGGAGGGTGCAATTATGCCGTTTAACGAATATCATGGCGTCTTTCGCGACTCGATGGCCCACCCCTCTGACGTTCGACCTCCTCTTTCTTCCCCACTTCCTCGCCTTACGTACTCCACCAGAGAAGTTCTATTCCGTAATTAGAATCTCCCAGCCCCGTAGGAGGCCTCGCGACCGACTTCGCCCCCTCACCGGCCATTACTTTTAATGGCGTTGTTAATGAAACTAGGTGTCGCCAAATTAACCTCTCATTCCAGCTGTGCTCAACCGTAAACGAAAGCGCTGTTCGGAAAAACGCTCTAATTAAATTTCTTTAATTATGTCGCCGTGTGACTATCGTCGATTATAGACTGCAGTTTTACGAGTCATTTTTGATAAACTTCTGATATCTATTGCGATTTATGAGAAAGCTTATGCTATTTTAAAGTAATATTTCATAAAGTTGTCATCAGTTAATAGATAAGTTTTTAATTATTATATATGCAATAATTTTATATGTACTTATGTACGTTAAAAAAGTATATTACAATATTAATGTAATATTTTAAGTAAATTTTATTTAAAGACAATGTAATGTATTCTTCAAAATAGCCGTTAAAAAATTCATCATTATAAAATAAAACATCATTAAAACAATAAAACATTATTATTACCATTAATTGCATTTTTATAGATTTTTATTTGAAAACTGAACTTGAAGATATTTTGCAAAATATTTATTCATTTATATCTTACATTTGAATACTAATAAAATGTAATTGAAATATATACGTATGCTATATTTGATAATGATATTAAAAGTATGAACGTGTTTTGTGAGACAAAAATTTCAGCTATGCACTCGATCGAAGCTCGAAAGAGAATGCCATTAAAAGGATGACGAGAAAGGGTTTGAAAACCACTGGTCCAGGCTGATTATCGCGGTAACCACCCCCCGAGCGCCAATTAATCTTAACTTTTACGGGGCAAACACTTTTCATTAAGCCCGCCTCTTCCGCCTGCGTCGACGTTCCGTCGTCCCTTCGCCGCATCCCTTCCTCTTTTCTCGCAGTCACCCCCGCAAACCCCCCTCCGTCTCTATTTTCCCTCTTCCCTCTTGCCCCGCCATCTGCTCATCCTCCTTTGGCTACGGCGAGGAACGGCAAGGAAAATGGCTCCCCAGACAAGCGTTTAATCTGGCTCTAATTAGCAACTTACCCTCCACCAGTGCTCTCTTCTTTCTCCCTCTCTTTTCGTTTCCATCGTGCATCAGAGTAAAGGTGTACTTCTCGCGCATTCTCTGCGAGTAATCCCGCTTCCTTTCTGTTCCTACTGAGAGCAGAAACGAATCTACATATTTCGAATCCCTGACGATAAGGACCAGGTAATATTCTCATTTAATTCTATCTATAATTTTTTTTTTAATGTTATTATTTAACTGGTTTCCTGAGTAGTTTTTTCTTTTGTGCTTTGTTACGTGTCGTACTGATAAAGTGCACACATGACAAAGCACACATTGTTACGAAATTCATAAATTTATAGGAAAACATAAAATACGGAATGTTTTGCATAAAATAAATAATAGTTACATTATTAAAAACCAAATGTTAAATATTTATTGCAAATCTAAAATTTGAGAAAAAGACAATCACAAAGTACCAAAGTTTGATAAAGTATCTATGCATATAAAAAAACAATATTTTTTTAAACTGAGAAATATTTTTTTTATTTTCTTCATAGATCGCTGAAAGAATAAATGCTGATGATGTTACCTTACGTAGGGTATACTTACGGGTGAATGGATAAATAGCGTTCATTGTTACAGATAGTCGATAACTGAAGGTAACTTATCGACGTTCGGAAGTTGAGGTTCAAAAAAAATAAAAACGAAGTCTTTTCTCACGTAAACTTTTTTTATATTTATTACGAGAAATATTCTTTATATAATTACGTCTAAAATTGTAGTAAAATTGGAAAAGTTTATAATAAATGAAATAAAACTTATACTTTTTCATTAAATAAAGAAAAGTTTGTTTACATGTATTTGAACTCATCAAGAAATTAATATATTATAATAAATTATTGTTACAATACGAGTAATAGTAACAAGATTCTTTCTTAAGCAGCTTAATTGTTCACACAATTATGCATTAATTATTTCTATGTATTTTTACCAATTAATATCTCAAATCTTTCCAATATAATTGTTATAATCATTGGAATTAAGTTTTGACTGACTTTATCGTCAAATTTTAATATACTTATATTATAACAGTCGTTATATATTACAATATTACAACTTCATAAGACAAACATTGTGATTTTTGGCACTTCGAGAGAGTGCCTATTCTTCAAGAACAATCGAGCCAACAAGAGTCCTTAAAGAATGAGTCAAGACTTTGGTAAACTGCGCGTTGTTCTCGCGAGTTTCTTCTCTTCTTCTTTTTCTTCAGGAGCCAAATAACACTCCCGAGCTATGAAGGAACTGAGATTTCTCCTCTTCGGTTTAGCTCATAACTTTATCGATCCAGGGTACAAATTTCTGGATATTTGTATATACACCGGGTAAATGTTCGCGACCGCAGCCGATACCCCATGAAACCAAACCGATCAGAACGTGTCTGCCTTCCACCGACATTGTGAGCGGTCCACCTGAATCACCCTGTGAGAGAAATTTATTTTTTTAAGTACTTTTGATTCTGTACTTTGACAATTAAACGAATTATTCGAATTTTTCGATTAACAAATGTTTGTGAAAACATTCTTTGTATTATCTAATTACCTGACAAGAATCGCGTCCACCTTCTTTGTAACCTGCGCACAGGAATACGTCGTGAATGGTTTCCCTTCTTCCAGCCGCTCTAAACCACTTCTGACATCTGTCGTTCGGTATCACCTAATAAAAAACATACAACGACGATATATTGTGATACTAACAATATTAAAAGTATCATATAGTTAAATTAAATTACATTGAACACACAAGAAATAAAGAACTAGATGAATATAAAACAATAATTAAATAATAACAATAATTATTAATAAATATATAATAATAATTTAATTAAGAGACAAGGCTCTTGAAATTTAAATTAAGAATCAAATTGGTCAATGTGAGCCGACGCAGAATGTTTTTGCGGAAAAAACGGGAATTTCTTATATACGTAATGCAAATCCAGCATCCTATATGAATTGAAAATTTCAATTCAAATTCAGTGGTATACTTTACACTGAAAAATTTATATATATATATATATATTTATTTATTTATTCATTCTTTCCACAGAAACATCCTGTGTCGGCTCTCATTGACCAATTTGATTCTTAGTTTAATAATTCAATTATTATAATAAAATTTTTCGTCGCAAGTCTTAAGAGGGTACTGGATACCGACTATAGAGACCTGTAAACCGACATTTTCGTATGACGTTTGGTGTCGTATTTACTGCATCAAATCT
>QVNW01004269.1:0-13836 GCA_014825475.1 Pseudomyrmex flavicornis
ATCCGCGAACACGTATTGCGTATCCATCAACCGCGCAGCAAAATGCGCCTCTTTTTCTATCCCTAATGGGATCCACTCGTATTTTACTTTCAACGCTCGCTATACCGGGGGGGGGGGATACTTTCGGAGTTGCGCTGTTGTCCGCTCGTTCAAAACTTTTTTAACACGCACAAATGAACGGCTCGAGAACCAGCGGTTATCTGTCTTCTGACAGGAAATAATTTTCAAATGCGATTCTACATCTTATCATATGTATACTATATAACTACATGATATGATAAGATATATAGAAATTAATTAGTACGATAAGAAATATGAAAAATAATTTTGAATTTTTTATACGATATAAAGTTTTATATAATATTGCGCGTTTGTCGTGTTTAGTATTGGTGTATAAAATTATTTTTCCATATAATATTAGTAATTACGAAATAATCACAAAATTTAACCGGTAGAAAAAGCCGATACGCTGCGATATTGCGGAATAAATATATATGAATATATATATTTTATATTTTTTTACGAGTGTAAATTTTTTTTTTTTTACACATGATTATTCGAATTGAAATTTCAATTTGTGAATTCATGTAAGATGTTAGATATAGATTTGCATCACATATTATATGTAGTTATATAAATTTTATTTTTATAATTAATAACTTTTTTAGATTTTATAGCATACATCATCTCTTATTTTTAATCTGTTTCATATTAGGGGAGACTGGAGCTGGTTGTGACACGGGTAAAAAGTTACAGCTGCGATTAGTGATAAAAAATAATACAACAATAGCGTTACCGAAATATGTGGCGTGACAAATGATGTTGTCGCGAGCATGTGTCTTCTTTTAGTTTTATTGTAGCACTTATTTTTCATCGCTAATCAAGGCTGTAACTTTTTATCCGTGTCACAATCAGCCCCAGTCTCTCCTAATTGTTTCTCTTGTGCATATATATTCGAGTACGAATTTTGAGATGCTTCCCTTATAATTTTATTACATCTGTTTATGATTCTTACTTAGAACTTACTAGACAGTCCATCACAATCTAACTACTTGTCCGTCTTTTCCGAAAGAACAATGTGCAAATAACAGCGAACTTGCAAGTTTGCTCAGAATATATTGACGAACTTGCGGAGAAGTTCGTCGGCAAATTGGATTTTCTATGCTAATTATCTTTTGCTTTAGCTAGAGGCGGGGTATTGGTTTTCCCAAAGGAAAACGTTCATTCGCCGCCGTTACGCCCTCATTTTCGCTTTATCAATTTGTTATAAGGCAAACCTATCTTTCAGCAGTGTTTTCGCTACCTGTTACAATTGACCCTTAGTTCCACGTAAAATCAAACAATAGGGTATAAATTTGCCACAAATGTATTTCAAAATTATTTCATAATTAATGGCTAAGGTGTTTGTTTTTTCGCAATATAATTCTAAATTAGTTGGGAAGAAAAAATTGATATTTCTCATATAAGAGTGATCCAGCAAAAACATCGGCTTCTATTATTGGTTAAATTTTGTGGTTATTTCCATAATTACTAATATTATATAAAAAATAATGTATACAACAAAATGTTTTTACTTTATTTATTAAGTAAAACCATTTTGCTGTATAACTACTAGAGAACATGAGGGAAGAACGTAAAGCAATATTGGAAAAATTATTGGCAAAAGAAACTTGTGAAAAAATTAAATAACTTTATAAGTCCTTTAGTTGTGGAGGTGTATTAAAGTCACGTATTATATTGCTTACGTATATCTGCAAAAATATTTCTCAATGTGTTTTTGCATGATTACAGCTTGAAATTCTCTTGAGAATTAAAAAAATTTTTTGAAAGTTTCAATACTACATTTACAACTATCTTAATATAAAAAAAATTATACATTTGGAAAATATTTTTGCAATATTCCGTAACACTATAACAACACAATTTGTGCCTTGAATATGATTCCATCTTCGTCGTGTAACAACTAATCTGTAATAACTTCTTTTGTAGAAGAGATTTCAGCGAAAACTTGGTTTGGTTCGGCTGCACTTGTTAGCCGCTTGAGAGAAAAATTCAAGATATTAATATTATTATAAATTCACTCGAAATTAGTCTTTGGAGGTCCCATACACAATTATACTCAGCATGTCGTATATTTTCTTATATAATATTATATAATATGCAATGGGTTTTTAGCAAAACGGAAAAAGAGATAAGAGATATCTCTGTCCTTTTCCGCGCGCGCATTAATGACAGCAATGCAACATGCGTTGATCGCCTACAGAGAACTACGCTTACATGATTTTTGTTTTTTTTTTTAATTTAGATAGTGTTTTTAACATTTAAAGAGCCAAACTGGCCTAGCAACAGACTTAGCAATACTGTATAATACAAGTAAGTTACATATGCGCATGAATTTTCCGTAAAACAAGTTTAAGATTAATGGAAAAATTATCGGTTTTTCACAGGTTTTAATGCGTTTGGCAATCACGCACTTTCTTATACATGTATACATATATTTTTTTAAGTTAGCATTTGTGCTTTACAATCGCTGTCAAAAGGCGACTGCACATTCTACCTGCGCAGACAAAGAGAGAAATCTTCCCCTATGTTTTGCGTCTCTTTGTCCGTTCTGTCAAGTACATGCATGCTGGGTCTAATTATATATGTCTCCATAGGAGGTCTGATAACACAGTTTTGTCTTTCAATCGATAAACTCAATTGAAAGAGATTGGTCTAGAAAAAATGAACGAATGTTGAGCAGATTCGAACTCGGGACCTCTAACCCAAATATTAAATATCTCTATAAGTCTTTTTCTAGTTACGGAAGTATATTCAAGTCATGTATTGTTTATAGTGTTATATCTGCAAAACTATTTCCCAAATATATTGTTTCATTTTTGCATGATTATATGTAGATACAAAAATTCTCAAGTTCTTGAATCCAAGATAAAACTGATAAAAAAGCTATTTTTTGTTACTGTCTATCCAAAGTTAGAAATGGAAAAACTTGTCAAAAGTTGTTTAAATAATTTTGAAATATAATTCCAAGATATGTGGTTTTTTTAATGTGCGAAACAATGTTGCTTTTCAAAAAATATGTATATAAAAATTTTAAATACTCATTTTTAAATTATATACAAAAAACAATTTGTAAAATTAGTTTTATACATTGAATAATTAATTGCATAGAATCTTATATAAGTGAGTCTTATATGGTTGTTTTTAAATAAAGAACTTCAACTTATTTGTTACACTAGAAACATTACGCGCGCGATATCGATGTTATGAGATGCGTATATATATGTATGCATATATGCATGCTTTTGCGTATTTCGAAATCATCTCACCCGCAAACCATCACAAATATAACCACGTAATCCCGAACTGTCAAAATTTCAACACAAACAGCTAAAAACCAATCAGCATCGCGGAAAAGCAACAATAAACATCGAGAAAAATCGAAATAATCAACTGATTCTTAACACCCACTTTTATAGGAGAACCATTATTTAATATTTTGTGATTGAGAAAGAGAAATTATTTAATTTTCCGAAAATAAAAAACATATGTGTAAAATAAACGTATATGAAATGTATTTCTCTTATAATTTCACATATTATTATTTTACTTTTATTCTCTCTTTTATTTTTCACAAACACTTGTATCTGTTGTATTGCATTATTTTACATTAGACGTTTAGAATGTACAGCACATCTTATTTGAATAGCACGCGAAAATCCGTTTACGCGTTCGCGGCTTAACACCTTCGTCCGAAGGATTGTTCATGCTAAGCTCATAATAGCATGCCTGGGAAGCGCGGGAGACACGTGTACCCGGGAAAGTTCAAGGGTCGATCGAGTTTCCAGTTTGCTATCCAATGTTACCCGACCGATGTTCGCGTCGTCAGAAAAAAAAACAAAACAAAACAAAACAAAACAAAATACGAAGAACCAACGTTAATACGGGAAAAAGCTGGAAACGCGATCTCGAGAAGAATCCCGACATAATCTTTCTCTCTCTTCCACAACGGTGAAAAAGTTTTTTCGCAACAACGACCGCGCAATAAACTTCTAATTACTTTCCGCCGACTGAACAGACGTGTGTGTGTCTCTCTCTCTTTTTCTCTCTCTCTCTCTCTCTCCGTGTGCACGATCAATAATAACCTGTACACTTTGTTTCGCGTAGTATCCCGTGGATTTCCCGAAAGTCCATACAGATGAGCGAGCCGTTTGTTACCGTTCTATTCCTCTTATTCGCGCTAAATGAAACTTTTTAAAAGAATTTGATTCTAAACCCGCACACATATTTCCGAGACCGTAGTAGTTCGTCAGATTTTCGAAAAAATCGTCTAATCCGATATCGCGCGAAGAAGAGTCGATGAAATGAAAGTATTGGATAATGGCTACATTTATCGCGAAGATGGGATCGCTCGGGATAAATTTAATTGAAGCACTTTAACTCCGTTTCTTGCGGAGTCTCGACAGACTTAAATGACATCAAGCAAAAGAGGTATCTCCAATATCACAGACCGGTCGGTCGGTGGAGCCTTCCCGGTCACGCTTTGAAATCGATGAATCATTCGATACGTACATGTACCTACATAAGTGTAGGACGAGAGACTGGAACCCTCCCGAACTGTGTTCTTGACAATGTAGCGCGCTCGCTCTACATATTTAAACCGTTCGAATAGCCCGAGGGGGAAACAGCCGGCGGAGCAGGAATCGGGGAAGAATAGTCGATCAAAATTGAAATCGCTAAAGGAGTAAAGATTCTCCCGTTCTCTCTCTCTCTCTTTCTCTATCGACTGTGCGAGAGCAGAGATAGCCAGTCGCGTATCGGCAAAGTCAACTGTGATTGAATGAAGGAAACTCCCGAGAAATCCCTTGTGAATATCTATACAGAAAAGAAGTTGGCAAAGAGTCTTGAGGTCACGGACTGAAATGTCTTCGCAATTCGCGCGAAAGAAAAAAAAGACATAAAATAAAAAAAAAATTGCCGAGCGGGACGCGGAAAAAAGGTTTCAAGTTAAAATTATTCTTTCTTGTTACTGACCCTGATAAAACATATCTAAGATATGTTTAGGGATTAATTATAATTCTTACGCGCATTGCGTCGGCATAATTAATAATGTGATTATTCTCGTTAAATTCTCGGTTATATCGAGGATTTAACCGGGAAATAATCGGAATCTTTTATGGTATTCGAACAAGTCTCATTTTCTCCTCCTCATAATTGCACAAGTTATAATCTTCTTCGCTGTGGGAAAGCTCACGTCGACTAGCGTTATTCATGAGATTAATTCATCTCTCGTAAGAACATGACGCAGCTCCTTCAATCGCAACGTCGTAATGGTACGCGGGGAATAGCTATGGCATCAATTATGCTAAAGCGGTGAAGTGTCAAGTGCTACATCTGCGCGGAATAACAGCAACGGATTACGGCGTCCGTCTTCATTTCGCGTTTGCGCAAAATGTACGTGCCGCAAGATATAAGCTTCCGGTCGCCGGGAACACCGGTTGGCGAAATTGTTTCCATGAGATTGCGCGCACTCAATGAGAGACGAAGCAAAAAGATAGAGAGGGCTGCTCTCGGAAAAGGGCAGAGAAAAGAGGAGTACTAAGTTCCGTAATTAAGTAATCCACCATCGGTCGGGGGCAAACTTTCCTTGTCTGTCGGCTCGACGCGGCGCGCGAGCGTTTCTCTTCGACGGAATTGCATCCCTGATTAAATTACGTCGAAGCAACCGCGGAAGCGAGTCTCTCTCTTTCTCTCTTTCCTGACGACGGAAATAAGAAAACAATATTGATCCGACACGGCATCATGAAAGAAACAGACGCGAGCTGTATTGGTTACAACAACATTCGCGGATGACAGAACTCTTGGAAATCGAAAGACATCTCATCTTTTTACGTCTAGACATATCTCCCTCTTGGGCAATTGCAAGTTTAAAAACAATCTTATTATTTATATCGATGTAGAACTCTTTTAAAAATACGACGATATACCGACTTCCGGTTCGTTGTGAAAAATCCAAATTTAAAGATTTTATAAACGGCCACTCGGAACCAATGCAGAATGTTTAAAACTCGATAGAACTCTTTTAAAAACGCGATAAAATACATGAAAACTGCGTTAGATTCAAAACTCTTAAAATTCACGCGGCGGCTTGTTTCGACTTCCAGGAGCGTTAGATACATTCTGTTGTTTAACTCCAATTATAGAATTATGAAATTTTATTATTGCGATAAAAAGCTAATTTCACACTCCAATGTTAGCAGAACCATCTCGCATTGTAAAGTTTGTTATAGCATGATGTCACGAACTAGATCTGCTTGAATGAAGGCAAAAACATCTAACACCATCGGTGTAACGCACTTGTAAAAGCCAGGCTACAATATTATTAATTACTTGAAAATTTTCTCCCAGAGGATGTTATTGTGAAATATTCCAAACAATATTGCATTTTGCTTGGCACGTGTTAAAAACATTTTCAGCCGCGCTGAGAGGGCGACCACTTGATTTTCTGATGCGCGAAAATACTCACCTCACAAAAGAGGTCAACGCGTTCAAATAAAGAAATAAAGAACAGTAAATACGTGATGCGTATTATGTTTTACATCTCCATGATTCAATTTAATATTCAATACTTGTAAAAATAATTTTACAAGTAAGAATTATTTTGGCGTAAGTAACGCGTGGTTTTGCACAGACACGCGATATATATCTGTGTTAAACAATAGTTGCCCAGAAACACGCAACACAATACGATTATAAAGAAAACAAAGTGACATTTCTCTCGAGTGAAAAAAAAAAAAAAAAATTGTTTGCGCTCGAAAAAACGCAGATATAGAAGAAATTCGAGATTTC
Source organism: Pseudomyrmex flavicornis (assembly GCA_014825475.1). Lineage (NCBI taxonomy): Eukaryota > Metazoa > Arthropoda > Insecta > Hymenoptera > Formicidae > Pseudomyrmex > Pseudomyrmex flavicornis. The sequence goes on from QVNW01004269.1 coordinate 6,850, forward strand.
GCGCTCGCGTTACCCGCGCGGCAGAATTCAATATTGCAATCATAACCGATGTATAAAAAATACTTTAGAAAAAAAATTGCGAGCGATACGCGCGCGGATTATGTGTCGAAACCGGTTTGCGCGAAACGTGCAACACAGTCGCGCAAAGAAAGAGAAAAAGAGCCCCGCAACCACACGCTAATGGGCCGAGTATTCGTGCGATTCGCGGTAGGTAGATATCAGGTTCGCTCAAGAATCGAGAGAACCGGCCGAGAGATCGATGGCCGCACGGATGTACGTACACAATATCAAACATGGCGCGTTCGATCCGAACGGACAGCTTCTATATAATCGAGCGCCGCGAGACAAACGATTAATCATAGCCACGTGCGGCTCGATAACGGCCGCAGTTTCGACGATCTTACGGGCGATTTCAATACATTACGAGCAACCAGCAACCGTAACCGTGACAGCGTCACGGTTAGTTGTCACAAAAGCGATCGCTCGTTATCGCAATGGCAATATGAATGCGCGCTTTGACGATCGTAACGAACCGAACTGATGATTTATTTAATTATCAGTCAGAAAAATAAATTAGATTTGTCTGTCAAAATTTATTTCGCAACAAAAAGAGCGGTTCTAATTTTTTAATTTTTTTTAATTTTATTTTATCGAAACATTTCCTTCATTACCGACTTATTTTATTTTATTATTTGTAAATAGAAAAAAAACACTACGAGCAATTAGCAGATTCAACTGTAAAATAGAGATTCGCATGTTAATACGCAAAGAGTAACCGGCGCGCAATGTGCAAAATCCAGTGATACAGAAGATTGTTTTTATTTTGCAACACCTTATTTTCTATATAAAATCCCGGGCAAATGGAAATTGCGAAATGAGTTTTGCGCGGAAAAATACGACCGCGTTTAATTCAATTAATTGCATTTGATTTTCCATATATAACGTCAAAGGATCCTAGATATTGGATACCAAATATAAAATTGCAAAATACATAGCATATATTTTGTTTGTGTCAATATTCGCTTTGTCGGATTTATTCGTTGTTTACTAATCAAATGCCAGAATAATAATAATAATAATAATAATAAAAACTACAAAATGTGCCGGGAGGGGGTGAATTACCACTGCGCGAGACATAACTAATGACTCGTGGCATAATAAAGTACAATTTGCTGCAAAATTCGAATCGCCGGCAGCCAGTTCGAATGGGAATCGAATTTGTCATAATGTATCGAGTTGCCACACACAATGGCACGCGCAAAGCTCTCTCCTCGATGTTATAATCGCCACTGAGATTTACAACGCTCCATTAGCGTACCAGAGAACTCATCGTTTTATGCAAATCCGCAAAAAGCACGTAGAGTTGCGTTTAATACGCGCATACACACACGCACACACACACGCGCGCGCGCACACACGAGAGACATTTTCACACGCTTTGTCCGCCATTATATCAATAGCATTATAAAATTGTATCGAAGGCCAATATGTAATTACGATTAACTTTTTAGTCATTAATAATTAATCTATTTTACTGTCAGTCGGTAGTACTCGGATAAAATAAATACGGAAAAGTTTAACACGTTGGTGTTTCACGTTGCTTATAGATAAAACAAAATAGTTAGTACCTATTATCAAGAAGATTTTACGCTAAAATCTGGTTTTTTTTTTTTTTGTTAAAAAGTGGATTTAAATTTCTGGAGGAGCAAAGTTTTTGTGCTGTCGGGCGTCGTTTTACTTCTAATCTCTCTTGCTCTCAAATAAAAAAACGATAAAACTCTACTCGCAGGATGAATAAGCAGAGAGAGAGGAAGATTCACTCCCTTGGCGATGAAGTGAGAACTATTTCTTTTTTTTTTTTGCGGGAAAAAAAAGCGCGCTTTTCTCCGTTCCCCGCTCTGACGCGACTTTCATCGATGCGTACACGCTTCGTCTCCGCGGATTAAAAAGGCGACTATTACTACTCGCTCCATTTAGGTCACCATATACATACGGTGCTGTCCATTGTTTTTGCACAATGCATCACGGAGTGATTTGTCCCGCATTTCAAATTTTATCCAACGTCATACATGCCACGCGATGCGTTGCGCGTTATACGTGATGTTAAATCGACGTAACTAATGCGTCTATATGACTGGTTGAACATGTGTGTGTGTGTGTGTGTGTATACAACTTTCCGCAATTTATTTGTTGCAATAATTTCGAATAATAACACATAGTGTATCCAATGACGCAACAACGATACAATTCAGCCTCGCCATAATACGTAATTAAATGCGCAATCATTTCTAGATGTCCTAATTAATTGATTAGTTTGTATTCATTCTTAGTAAATGTTTTCTTTTTTTTATCGATAACATAAAATAACAAGTTTCTAGAAATTAATATATGAAAAATTCAGACGTTAACACACGTTGAGAATAACGATTCTTTAAATATATTGCAGCAAATTTCAAAGTTGATGACGAAAAGTCAAAATTAATTTCCAATTAAAGTGTAATTTAATACGTATGCGTAACTCGAGCGTAATAATAATAATATTGCTATTATTACATCACGAAGCGATATGTTATATTAACTGAGCGACGATGTATCACTCAGAGAGTGGTTTGTGCTCAAAACTCAAAATTAACACAGGTTGCGCGGCGCGCCCCATTGAAACTGTAAAGTTACACTTTTCCGCAGTCGCGCACGAATGCGGTAAAAGTTCGTGCATCATCAACGTGGCGAAGGCAATCACGCGAAGGGGACAAACATTTGCCCGCACAAACGTGCAAAATTATACACTAATCTCGGAGTTTCGGAAACGATATATCCGTTTCGCGGATTAATAAGCAACAAATTGCAGCGCGCGTTCGCGAAAACTTATTACTGCAATTTCATTAGCCCGCATTTTCCATCGAGAGAAAATCCGTACGTGTAGGTAGGTGGATTTCGTGTGTAGGAATATCTCTCGTATCGCTGTCGTGTAATTCCGATGCATTAACTTTCCGCAAATAAGCTGCGGCATTAATTCGGCAGAAAGAACACGGCAATCGGGCGTGAGCACGCGAACATTTGTTATTTTAAAATTGAAAACACGGAAAGATATTTCAATTACTTGCTACTTGACTGTACACAGCGAGATTGATGAGTTCCTCCGCAAAAATTTGATCGCGAAATAGAAAAAGAAGGAAATATAATACATTACTTTTCGTCACTCGATTGTACATTTTTATCTGCATCTATTTCTCTCGATGTATATGCAATACATACATACACACACACACACACACACACACACACACACACACGCATACATCATTATTGTATTTAAATGTTTTTATTTGCACGTGATATTGCCATAACTCACGATTAGCTCAATATCAGCGTTTAAAAGAGCGTTTGACATTTCGCTCCCGAGGAAAAGCGAGACAGAGTTCCCTTTCCCTCTCTCGCTTTTTTTCACCTCTCGCGGTCACGTGAACAAACGTGTGACGTAATCTCCCGCGACCGCGAAGCATATAAACAGCAGCGGCGTATCGAACACACTGTGTGCGTACACTCACCTTAATCGCAGCAGCCCCGTTGATTCGACGACAGTCGCCTTATCTCTCTTCGATACGCACGCAGCATCCGTCATCAGTTCTACAGAATACGTGTGGATTCACGCGTCACATCTTGAGACCAACGCTCCGACATTCGCCACCGTTCGGGTATTCGATGCTCCGCGATCGCGCATACGAGATTGAACGAGCGGAGGTAAACAGACTTCGGTCGGTAGCTTCGGATGGACGGGGACGGCCACGTGATCGCGTCGCGTCGACTCGGGTGGCGTCGTGTCTCTTCGCAGCCTCCGCACAACCGGCCTTGTCGGTCGCGATGACGGCCGCGAGGAGGCCGCGTTAATTCGGGCGCGTCGCTCCCTGTTCTGTTCACTTGCGTGCACCACTCGTTTACTCTCTCTCTCTCTTTCTCTCTCTCTCTCTCTCTCTCTCCTTTCTCTTCCTCTTGTCAAATCTATCAACGCGACCAGCAGCAACCCGTCAACGAAACGGTGTCGCGGCGGGTGTGCCGACGACCGTGCGCGATTGACGTCGGTCGCCGTACAATTGTCGCTTGTCGCAGGACGATAAGGACACGCGGAGCTACTCCGAAGATCTCCGCCGCGGAGGACATCTCGTCGCGAGACTGCCGCGGCGCGGCCGCGAGCAAGCGCCAGCGTTCGCCACGGCGCCGGCGGAAACGCGACGCGCTGATTGGCGGAGGCGTCTCGAGGTCGCTCGATTATCGAGTCGGTCGCGTGGCGATATCTAGCGGCGCGAACCAAATCGTCGCCCGGGCATCTCGCGACAAAGTTCGGTTTATGGTAAACTTGAGACCCTCGCGGACGCTCTCATCTTCCCTGGATAGGGAAGCTCTTTCGGAACGAATTTGTATTGCGTCAAAATACGACATACTCTCGCGCATTTACGATATTGAATTGACGAATGATCTTCAATTCGCGATGAACATTCGGATAAACTTGTTTAGAAGTATTTGTGCAACAATTAATTACGTTCAATTAAATGATTTGTAAATAATTCACGAGATAAAAGAAAAGTTTTATCTCACACAGATTTATCTTTCACTGTTTACCTTCAATGTAAACTTTCATTATAATACACGTCATCATTACGCATCATTTTTGTCTCTTAAAATATCGCACGAAGCAGATCCAGTCATATTTTTTCGAAACAAATGCTTGCTCGAAGCGCCGAGTATCTCGCGGATGAAATCCCGATTTACCGGGCGATGAGCTAAAACGACGTGATCGTTATTCAGCTCCTTATCCCTCAACTCGTCGTTACACGTGCGCTATTTCGTCGCGAAGACTCATCGAGGTGTAAAACAGATCCATTTGGAACGCAAATCACGTGAACGTGTAAACAAAAAAACACGGAGACAAAAAAATTGTCTGAAAACAGTCATTTAGAAAAAAGATCTTTGAATTTAAATAGACTTTTACATTATGCGAATTGCGACGAAATGCATTTATGTATTACGTAATTTATTTGTTTTTGTTTTTACCACACAAACATTCCGCGGCCGCCAACAGATCATTTCTTCTCAACTGGCAGTTCTACATGAAAATGTTCGGAAATTGACTGAGGAAACTACAGAAGGCTCGTGTTCGTTAACAATTTCCGAAGATATCGTTCGTAACCCAGATGCCCAGCTGTTTTTTTTTTTTTTCAGCGGCAAGAGTTCGGCCGGATCTGTCTTATCGGCTTCTTCCACGTTCAGCAGCTGAATCACTACTCGACGTTTTGGAACTACATAATTGGCCTCTATCTTAATAGTCTCCGCCGCTTTTTATCTATATAATTTGACTCATAATATTTCTCATTATTTTGAAATTGAAATAAAAAAATTTTAAAAATATAATATAAAATTTTATTAAAAAATATAAAAAAATTTTTTCAAGATTTTTAACGTCATTCGTCTGCAGACTGGTCTCTCAGACCCAATCAGAATTTGCGCATCGACGTTTCTAGAAAAAATTTGTTTTTTTTTTTTTTAACACTTATATCTTCGAAATTAATAGAGATTTTTATTTTCTTTTTTTATTGACGCAAAATCGTTCAAACTTATTCGATTCAAAAAAACAATTGAAAAAATATTGATTTTTTACAGAGATATTCGATGTTAAAGTCGCGTGGTCCTCACAAACTCAGTACGTGTAGGTTTGCTTTTAGGTCTGTAGACGAAAGTTAAGTTATGCATCGTTTTTTTTTTTTTTTATTCTGCATTTTATTATATCGATAACAAGAAGAGGTGATTCTATCGCAAAAATGCGATATGCTGACCGAATAACGTAATCAGCATTTGCGTTGAGCGCCCGGTGTATCGTCGTTTCGATCTACTTACCTCGTTAGCTTCCTCTCGGAGATAATCCCGACTTAATTTCAGCTCTCTAACAAAGCGTATCTTCTCGACGAGCTCTTCAACGTGTTTCTCACCTTCCACCACATCAGTGCAAACTCTGCCACCCATGGCGAGAGTAAACGCTTACCCTTCGCGGGAATTCTCGTCCTCGCAAAAGACCAATAGCATAGCGGTGTAATGAACCTTGTTTTTTATTTGTCATGTATGTACATTCGAAAGAGAAGTTCCTTGGCCAGCATTAACTTCAATATTCCGTCAAAATAAGAATTTAAAAGAAATTTGCTCGAAAATCACAACAATTTGATTTCATCAACTACAGCAATCAGTTTTTCATCTGAAAAAACAATCTAAAAAATGCAACAAAATAAAAAGTTACATCAAAACTGATTAGTTTGAATGGAAAATTGTTCACAGTTGAAAACTTAAAATGCGTTAACATATTTTTTTTTTAATATAAATTGAGTATAAAAAGTGATGTAAAAAGTTTTAAATATAAAAAAATAATTTCATGTACCGCCCTGTGAAAATTCGTGACTGATTTATATTTTCATTAACTTTCTATTCTACAAGGTTTAATTTCGCAGAACTGCTCTCGAGATTTTTTAACGTACTCGAAACCACCATCACTCGTTCTGCGAAGTGACTCTTCAAACTCGAAACATGCTTGTCTAATCGCACTTCCTCGCGTAACGTTACGTCCGCTATATCCAGATTGGCTACAATTGAGCTCATTGTTCGAGAGATCCCGCAAGATAGAAATTTCGAGAAACCACAATGGCGTCGAGCGAAACTGATCGTGTGTTATCTTCACTTCCTTCGGTTGAGGATCTGCCCTTCTGAAGGCTGTGTTCGCGCCTTAAGAGGATGCTGAACCGTCCTGTTTTATCAGCTTACTATGAATACAGTTTTCGGATTTTTGTCGTGCTTACTTGCACAAATTAGAAAACGGTTCTCCAAATTAAAAGAAAATAGTGTAAAGACTCACTGCAGAAAATAAATGTTTCTGAAACAAAAAAAATTTTTCATCAAGAAAATTGACTAAGCTAACCTAACCTAAACTTCAAACCTAAAATTTTTTCG
>QVNW01004270.1:0-11981 GCA_014825475.1 Pseudomyrmex flavicornis
ACAGAAGTATATCTTCTGTCTCTCAAATCTTGCTCACAGCTTTTCGCCGCTATTCCTACTCCATATCTATAAGCTCTGTGGTATAAATGAAATATTTAAAATATTAATAAAGAATTGAAATTCTCAATTGCAACGATATATACATAACAATAGGATAGTACAAATCTTTTACAAAAAAATAACAAACAAAATATGCAGAATATAACAGACTAACAATTAACAATTTTAACTAATAGTAAAGAAAGTTAACAATAAATGTACAGTAAAAATGAGAGAAAATAAATACGACGAATTAATCATATGTAGAGAGATAAGAAAAACCAACTCACATTCAATTATACGAAAGCGCTCGTAAATATCACGTTTTTAACAAAAGCTATTTCGTGACGTGACTTGCACAACAGTAGCGATCCGCGTTATAAAACAAATATTTTTTCCTGTGCTTCGTAAGCAAGACATTACCTTTGCGACAATCAACTCGATGCGTGCGACAACTAGATAATCCCGATCTTTCCCCTCTTCGTATTGCATTGTTTTACTCCGCGCGTTCTTTATCGCGAAAATTACGCTCTTGTGTAGTATATCGGAGAACGAGATCGGAATTGAATTGTTTTTCCGTTCGGCGAGAGTCTTTTTTTTTTCTCACATGGTGCCGCGCGCAGCAACGACGACGGTAACGAGGCCGGCGCGCACTTACATGCGTAACCCATTAAGAGTGTTACCTAATGCGAGAGAAATCGGGGCAGGAATATAGTAGAGGCAGATGCGAGGCCGAGTGACGTCATGCGGTTTGATGTTCTCCAAGTTCGTGGACAATCAGCGCGTGTATCGAATAAAAGTGCCGTTCTCTCCGCACGTGGAAGAAACAACGCCGTAACGAACAATTTAATTAATTATTTGCGTGATCTTCGACGCATTGTTTTGTTAAAAAAAAAAAAAAACTTAAGTTTGGCTCCTGGTCAAAATGAAATTTTTAAATTTCAACGCAAATAATTAATTTTACAGGGAAGTAAACTGGATATTTTACATGCGTGAGATGCAAGCAATTCTGTGAGAATTTTCGAATTGAATTTAATCCAAATCTCTCCGTGTGTATTAATTTACACATAAAAAAATATATTTGCACATGCTCCGGTTATTGGCTTGTATTTCGACTAATATTTGGTTGAAAATTTTAATTGAACGTTTCAGCTTTATAATTTGTTTATAATTTATTTATGAAAAACTGTATATGTATAACATATGTCAATCTTTGCTCTCGTAGAATCAATGCATCGAAGGATGCTTTATATCCGTGTGGAGATCGAATCTTCTTGAAAACTCGCGCTGAATCTTCTTCTCGTTCCCCGAGGAATCGGAATTTTATTTCTGAGTTGATTTGGAAAACGTCTCAGTTTTGAAGAAACGCGAGAAAGAGAGAAAGAAAAATCGCGATTCGACCTGGATCGGCTCTTGGTATCCGCGTGTCCTTCTAATGGGACCAATTAGCGGGCCACTCGTCTTTTTCCCCCCGTCGTTCACGTGGGGGGGTTCGTTATCGTCGAGATTGGCGCAGCGAACGTCCGCGCGCTTCCTCTCGTCGTTTCGCTAAAGAGCGAAACGCGACCGGCTAATTCAAATGCCGTTTACTCGGGAATTCCTCAAAGGGATTGTGTCGCGTTGCACCGCGCATCAATTAGCGAACGGTGGAGGGAACTCGCGCACGGCCGGGGGGGAGGCCGCTCTTCCTCGACGGTCAAAACGACGTAACAACGAGTCGCTAATTGCTAAAAGCGACGCCGCGCTACATTCCCGAATACGGGTAGTCGAAATATTTTCTCCGAAAAACGGCGAATCAAACGCTTTTCCTGCATGCAACGTCCGATCGATTTGCGAGGCAATTCGCGCGCTGAAATATTTTAGGCTTCGTCCATGTAATTTCATTTCGTCGAACTTAATTGCAGGCGCAAGATTTTTGATCTTCGATGTCGAGGGAATGGTTGCAAGTACGCGAGCTGTTAATAAGTTCGCGAATAAACGGAGCGATGTTTTCGCGCTCTGAACTTTCGTAATTAATCGAGCGCGGCGAAAGAACGAAGGGGCGGAGAGGGGATTAGGAAGTAGGTGGCTAAAAGCGGTCACGACCGTTTCGCTCCCTCCCTTCCTCCGTTCGTCCACCATTTCTCACTCCGTGCCGACCTTTTTCTCCACCACCCTACTCCCTCCCTCCCCCCTCTCTCGCAGTATATTTCATCTCACTTTCTCGTTACTTCCGCTTATCCGCCACGCGCGTTCTCGCACATTAAATTACTCTCGCATGTTACAGCGAAGTTTAACAAGACGTAAAAACTGCCCGAACGAAGAAAAAGTAAAATGCGAGCGACTGGTTTTTCGAAATATAACGCACGCACCGTTAACTCGTCCGCGCGATGACCTTTTTTTTTCTCCCTCTCGAAAAACGGAGAAACGAATTTTCCGAGCTGACTCGTCGGAAATAAATGCGCATTTTCCGCGAACTATCCGCGCGAGATTCATGTCGGCTGGTTTCCGAGAACGTTTTAAATTGATTTGGGGAAATAACTTGGCGCGCGCGGGAAATATTGGAGGGAGGGAGGAAAAAACGAAGAAGAAGAAGGAGTGTGTAGCACATTCGCAATTTCTTCGCGCTGCTGCTGATCGCGCGCCGAGAGTCCGTCCGTATTTTTGCGCTCGCGTAAATATCTCTTTATATCTAATTTAATTGAATCGCCCCGACGTGATCTAATTTCCCGGCACGACAATCTGAGTCACGATCGCGCGGATTTCGCGCGTACGTCGCCTCCCGTATAATTACGAGAGTGGAGAACTTGCCAGTAACGCGCGCACAGAATTAGAAGCAAAGTCAGTGTGTCAGAACGTTTGACTCAACTTCACATTCGCAAACGTAAGACGATTAAATAGTTGATACAACAAACTATGCGGCTCTGTTTATTTATAAACTAAATTAAGAAAATTTGTTGCGCTAGAGTTTTATCAAATAATATAATGAAGAGAACAATTACTACAGATTTATTACTGATGATTTAATTTTTTAAGACGTGAAACTTGAATTTCACTTCGAAATAAAATTTACAAAGCTGAGAATTTAAACTAAATCGTAATTTAAATTGTTGCTATTAAATATGTAGTAATAAATAATTTCCTTTGCAAGTTTTTTTTGTAAAATTTGTTTTATTTGGATAAAAATGTCACACATGAGTGACGCGACGTTCAACGTGTTAATCTCCCAATGAAATTTAAAAAATTCACCGCGCAAGAGACACTTTGAATTATTTAATTTATTCAATTTGAATTTTCTATTCATTTGCGCGTTAAAAATATATTTCGCACGTGTGTGTGTGCGTCCAGCGTGTGGCTCTCAAAATCCTGTTTCTCGATTAAGTAAATAATTGATATTTGAAATAGTTTGTGTCAAGCGTAGGGCACGAAATTTTTTTTTCACCCATTTACGGCAGTTGTCGAAATTTGACAAAATATTACAACAAAACTCCAGCGATTTCGAGCGTGTGAGACCGATTCTGCCTAAAATTCGAAATTATTTTCTTTCTCTTCTAAAGTGATTGACTGCTAGAGACGAAAGATATGTTTCTCTTGGACTCTTAGAATGGAAATAGACGCGCGTTCTTGCGTAGTCACTCGAGAATATTGGGGAATCATCAATAGTGGAGAAAACTATTGGCTTATTCTGAAGAAGAAGTCGAAATTGCGACGCACGAAGTTACTGGAGTTCTCCTGTATTCACTCGTACACGAATTTCGCGATAATTTGTGTCGTAATGATGGCCTGTAACAACGATGTTTGCCTGCCGAGGGGAACATGCTTAGTTGGCGTCTTCACCGCAATATTGTTGGTGCACGCGCGCGGTCCGTTTTTGCAATAAGATTTATCGGAGCCGCAAAGCAGGCTCCGTATCTTGCGCGGTGGCCGCTTTTGGTTAATAACACAGCAGATCGGCGGGCAGATACAAATTGCGAGGAAGAGAGAGAGAGAGTTGCGGCGGCGCAAACTGTGCTCGCTCGCGCGCGAACACAGTGGGAAACGATGATGTCGAGGGAGAGAGAGAGAGAGCAATCGAGAGAGCATGTCGGAGAGTGCTTTGGAAAAATATCAACGTGCACAGACACAGACAGACACACGCTCGGTTTCGAGAGAGAGTTCAAATACACGGCAACGGAGTGACACTGACAAGTTCGCGATCGATGATCCTATAAATCCCTCGCTCGGTGCATCCTCGACCGGCGGAGGTCCGTCGCAAATAAATCGATGGCGCCCGTTGCCGCGTTTCCGGTCTTCACTAATCATCGGCTCCGCGCGCCGAAATTATTTCCACCACCGGTTCTGTGTGCTCGCGCGCTCGATGTCAGTCGGTCGAAATTTCATTATCGGAAGAATTCCCGGACCCTGTCGAATGTCTATTTTTAACGCGCTGAATCATTTACGGTGTACATGCCTCCCTCCCTCCCGCCTTCCTCGAAACTTTTCAATTTTATCCCGCTGTTCATTCCGTCACTTGGAGTAAACGTTACGCAAGAAGCGTGTAATTTATCGTCACTCGGTCGAAAGTCGCTCAATTATCGCGTTGTGTTTCCGGGATCGAGTTTCCGATGCGCTTTTATCTCGTTTCCCGTTCCCGCGGGAGAAATGTAAAAGCGGAATATAAAAAGTGATTAATACACGAGCTTAATTAAGGCAATAGCCGCGCAGTCATCGTTTAATTAATCGACGGAGGCTCTCGCGTCTTATTCGCGGTCGTCGGAGCGAAGTTTCTCGTCGTTTCAAAAAGTCAGCAGCCCTCAGGTTCCGCCGATTCTTATCGCCGATCCGGCTATTGAGTCTCTTCGCGAAGAAGAAGATCCGCGAGAAAAGCTGCGGCCGTCGGGATTACGATGCTCGATGTCGTCCGCGCCGTCTCAATGGCTTCATTCCGGATCGCGCGCGTAGAGGGTCCGCGCGGCGTAATTGATGACCCTTCATTCTGTCTTGTCGCGAGAGAGCGCGGCAATATAAGGGCGCGTCCTTTCCCCGGGAAATTACCCTCTCGCGTACGTTATTAATGGTTTCGTAAGCGCCGCTCGTCCGCGCGATAAACAGCCCGAAATTCCCGGCACGCGCGCGTTCCGGAATGTTATTACGTTTCTTCGCGGCTTCTTCTTCGACGCGCGCGGTTAATTATCGAATGCGCGACGTGAGAGTGTCCGCGCGATATTTCTGCCGCGACAACGCGCGCCGTCGTCGTTCCTTCCCTCCTCGGTGGTGGTGGTGATTCAGCAAATATTCGACACGTGTGTGTCGAGCGACACGGAATGTCACTCACAATTATAACTTCGGATTCACGTAGGTGAATAGCAGGTTTTTTAGCGGAGCAGAGAGTCGGGAACCGAGGCGAGGAACTTCTCTTTCGGGTTCAACGTCCGCCTTCGACAAAGGAACGCTCCGACGTGTCTGCTTCTCTCTCTCTCTCTATCTCTCTCCTTCCCGCGAACGCTCGTAAAGATCGATACGATTTTTCGCCCCGCACAACGGTGGCTTATCACGGTGTGTCTCTCCAACACCGATCATCCGTTCTCGCCGAACACGGCGCGTCGTACCTCGTCGCCACATCTCGCGCGCGCGCGCGCGGACGAAGACAAAGTACCGCGACATAAATAATTTATCTCGCGGAGGGCGACGCGAGACGAAAGAGAGAGAGACGCGACGCCGCCGCGCGACGATGTTGACACAGCCGTGCGCGCGTTGCATTAAATATGAAATTCAATATAAACTTTCGAGCGATATAAACCTCAAGCGCCCCGTCCCGCGGCCATATTTCCCCCCCTCATTCCCCTGCTCGCGTTCAGAGTAACGTGACCCCGTAACCCTTCCGTTCCGCTCAGCTCCTTTACAGCATTAAGCAGCTAATTAAACTTTTTATTAGTCTACATTCCGGAGGGAACGGGAAAAGATACTTTAATCTCGTTTGAACGCAAAATCTGTTGTTGGTTTATTATTTAGCTCTCGCAATTGAATAAGTGACGAGATACACGGACACACACACACACACAGCGCAGAAGTAGACGAGCGAGAAACTCATTTTGCCGTTTTCTGGCTTTTTTTCCAGGATGCAGAAACAAAGCCGGCGTAGCTCGGGGGTGGAGGTTGCGCTTATGCGCCCTGTAAGCACAGCTGGCTAATAGCCTCGGAGCCCGTCCCCGACACCCTGCAGCCACACCAGGTGAGGGATCTCTCATTTGTGTCTCCTCTTGACAGAATCGCGAGACACGCGCGATTGAAAGTATCCAATTCCGCAGATATCGAGATCGAAACGCCGTGTGCGTTGAGAAAAAAATTAATTAAGTTTTAATTTTTTAGCTTTTAGTTTTGCACTTGGACATTAACGGGATTCGCGCGCCGGATTGTTCCGCGCGAATGTTGTGCGCAATATCAAAAGTATTCTCTTCGGGCGCGTATACACGCGCGAATACACGCGCCGGAAATAATTTGATTTACTTTCGTTTTCACTCCTGTGTGCGCGCGCCAGTTCTCGCATTTAAAAAAAAACGCGGGCGCGCGTGCGATATCGTCCGTATGCGTTTTACGCTTTAATTGGAAGAGGAGCATGTTTGTGCAATACAAACAATCGCTTTGTCTCCGCGTTGTATTGTATCGCGCAAAAGAGAGAGAGAGAGAGACCGCTAATCGTGACGATAACGAGAATTAAAAGGAGATAAAAAAAAAAAAAAAAAAAAAAAAAAAAAAAAAAAAAAAAAAATCGCCGTCTTTCGCAGTCGCGAAATATCTACAAACTAAACTACACACACACATACACATTCAAAGAAGCGCGCGAAGATTGCATAATGCAAATCAGCGTCGTTTCGGGCCGGGAGTTTCGCGCGGGACGAGGAAACGAGAGGGGGGAGAGAAGAATCCATCAAAATTCATGGTCGCCGCCGGTGGATGGAAGAAGCTTTCTCTGGCGCTCGCGCGCGCAAGCGCCCGTTTCTTTCGGTTGCATTTTTCGACGGAGAGCTACAAACCGGGAAAATTCTTCGGCGTTGAATAGACGGGAGGCGCTTCGCGTGTATTTTCCCCCGGGAGTAAACGCGAAGTTTTATCCGCCGTCGTCGACGTATGCGCACACGTCCGGAGATGCCATTTTTCTCGTGAACTCCTCCTCCTCCTCTTCCTCTGCTCTCCGTCGCGCGGACAAAACGCGGAGCAGGCGGAACGCGTTTATTCGCGCGAAAATCGCTTCGCTCTCATTTCGCTTGCGGAACAAATTTTCGCGTCCTCTCCTCGCGCACGTAATCACGAACGCGAACGCGACCGTACCTCGCCCGCTCCCGTTTGGAAATCCCGGATAAACACGGTCCGGGCGAGTATATCGGGGCGACGCGGGTATATCGAGCGACCTTAGGATTTCGCGCGCGGAAGCCTCCGCGTTTCGAGCGTGAGAAAATCCGACGACGAAACGCGGATGAGAAAGAGAGAGAGAGGAGAGAGAGACCGCGTAGTCGGAACGATTCCACCTCGCATGAATATTCAATATTGAGAGCCGGCGTGATTTCGCAAGCCGCCTACTCTTTATCGAAACTTTCTCGTCTCTCGACACCGTCATCGATAACCGTTCGTGAAAGGAATTTTTCCCTCCCGTTGCCGCCGCCGCGTCACGCAGAGAAAACCGATATGTTTGTTTCCCTCCTTTTTCCTCTCGCTTATTTATTTACCGTTTGCTCATTCCGCGCGTTATGCGATCTTTCGTGAATTATCCATCGACACTACCCTCGGAACTGACTACTTTTTTTCTCTCTCGTTATTATTCAATGGCTGTGAAAGTTTCGTCGACAATCGTCGTATTAGGATAAGGTGCTCAATTTTTTTGTCCCTCGACTGACAGTAAGGTTGTTCCAATTATCACTTAATTATTTTCTCTCTTTTTTTTATTGCTTATTTTAATGGTTTTACTCGCGCTCTATAAGACAGTCGTCTTCCGACAGTCGGGAAAATTCGGGATAATTCCGCGGGAATTTTTCAATTGCGGCGAGCGAACGGACTTGTCAGTTTCAGCGGTCGTCGGCGCTTTTGTGCTCGCGTTTGCGGAACGCTGTGTGCAATGGAAATTCGATGTCGATCGCCTGTATGGCAGCGGCCGCCCCCGAACCGAGGGTTTATCCACATGTGCGCGCTCGCGCGCCCACTGACCGATATTAGCAACAATCGGCGATATAACCGCGCCGATAAACGCGTCCGTTGAACGACGTGCGGTCGATCGACGCGGCATAACGTGCTCTCGATGAAACAATGACGAGTGACCTTTTTTTTTCCTCTCTTTTTCCTCGCTCTCTCTTTCTCCACCTTCTCAACCTCTTTTCGGTTAACGCGCGACCGTGTTCGCTCTGCAGGCAAACGATATACGCGCGGTTGTGACAGCTATTCAATCTTCTTTTCGCTTACACGCTTGCAGTTCTCTAAAATATCCTTAAACGAACTACTCTCTTAACCCTTCATGGACAGACACGAGTCTTCCAGACTCACTTCAAATTTGCGCATCGAGATCTCTCGATGAGCTAGTAGAACCTAGTTTTTTTAAATCGTTTTTTTTTTAATTTTTTATATCTTCGAAACGACTGGAGTTTTTCTAATCGTGAAACCAATCTGTCAAACCGTATCACTCGGCGAAATGTTAACTGATTCTACTTGAGACATTGTACGCGACATCAATCTTGGAGAGGATATTTTGTTAACGATAACGAAGAGTTGATCGCCGATCGTTTGGCAATAACACGACCCGAATCGATAAATGGAAACGATAATTCTCACGGCGACGATCGACGGACACGCAGGTGGTCCATTGCCGGGCTCGATGATGCATTCGCGTACACACGGGTTCGTGTATCGCACGTGTATTGTTCGAGAACGGGGGAGGCCGTAATTGTTTGCGTCATCGAAACCGTAAATCGCCGTCACTCGTCAGCGACGGATTACAAACGCGCGCGATACATGAAACTCTTTTTTTTGTTTTCTCTCCCCCGTCGCGTTATATAAAATCCATTTTGTCCGCGCGGAATTTGTGGCGGAAGATGACATACACGCGACGGGGTGCGATTTATATATCGCAGATTCGGATTATAGAAATAGACAAATTCGATTTAAAAATGGAAAACAATCATGTTGCAAGAGCTTTTTTTTCATGATTTTATTATCCGACGTGGATACACGCGGAATAAACAAAGTTTTGCTTTGTTACATTAGCCAGCAAGAAAAATTTTCTGTAAGCCTAAGTCCATTGTTTGTTTTGCCAAACAAAGGTTTGCAAATTTTCAACGATAGCAAGAGTAGTAATTAAAAGATAACAAAAATAATAATAAGAAAGAGAGCGTGCGTGTGTGTGTTTTGTTTCACTTGAACATGAACCAAAGAAATTTACTCGCGCATTTTACCATCCGCCGGGTAATAACAAGCCGGCTGTGATTGCGGGCGACCCCCGGCTCCCTCGTTCCCGTATTCTCTCTCCACTCTCGTGTTTCCCTTCTCCGCGTCCGTACGATCGGAACGCGCCATCGATCGCGCGAAACGAAAGTCGTTTTCCATTCAGTTCCGCGACAACGTCCGCGTCGTCTCGCGATCGACGTGCTTATCGCTCCGCCGTGGAGCAAAGACGGAGCGGAGAACCTCTCGCTAATGACTCGCGCATTCACTTACCGCGCCGTTTTACGAGTCGTAATTCACTTTCATGCTCTTTTCCGCGAGCGTTTCCTCTCGGCAAAACTTTAGACTGACGTTTGTTTCGGAGGTTTTTTTTTCACACGCGCGCCGCAAAAGTGACTCGCAATTATACGAGCGACCGACAACGATTATTTCGGCGGTTTCGCGTGTGAAAACGCGCGAAACGCGAGGGGTAGGAAGAAGACACATTAGCCGAGAAAGACTAAGCAATGTATATATACGAGCGACTGCGGGACGGTATAAATTCAGATGACTCGTTGCATCGCAAAGCGGCGGCGCGTGAATATTCATCGCCTCCGGACCGGATTATCCTCTGCTCTCTTCATCCCCCGCGGACACGTGTCCGCGACTAGACCGAATGCACGGGGGATTGGTTGTTCTCGCGCGCGTCCACAACCGTGACATTTCCGAGGAAAAACTTTTGGAAGGTTTCGAAACGTCTGAAAAATTGCAGCGAAAAAAATTCCGAGTTATGTTTTTTTTTATTCAATTAGCAGATAGTTGGAAGTTTCTTTTAACATTGAAATCGTTTTAGAATTTCGTCTCTCCGTAATTTATTTATGAAAATTCATAAATAATCTCACAGAGCATCGGCTCGCGTATTGAAAGAAACGATATTAACAGATGATAACGAAGTGAAGCTTTTCTCTCTCTCTCTTCCTCTCTCTCTCGCGAATTACTTGGCCGCTGATAAATATTTATTAACGTAAGTGAGTTGCCGACGGAAGTGGCTGCGCAGCAAAACCGCATCGACCCGAGAGAGGATTTAGCGTTATGATCCTCGAGATTAAATCGCGCCTTAGCTCTAATCTACCGAATCTCCGTCTCATTCCTTCAAATGGACGCATCGGCGTCGATACAAAATTTGTTTTCTCTCCGCGCGGAAAGGAATATTTTCGCTTTATACTTCTCAAAAACGTTAAAGCTGTCGACAATCTTATTACGTGATGCCGCTAAAGTGCGATATAAAAAGCAACAACGAATCATCGCGACAGTGTAAAAGTTGCATGCACCGTGAGAACTGCTGTGCAAAGAATTTCGACAAACATCTCTCGCCCGATATCTCGCGGCAAATAATTCGCGGCGAGGAAAAAAACACGAAGAGGAAAAAAAACATTCCGCGACGTGATGAGATTGATGTACTCGGTGACGAGGAGGAGAAATAATCGCGGCAGTAAATCAGAACGAATTTTGACACGTTAGTCGCTCGCGCGAGCGCGCGCTCAAATAAAGTTCTCTCGACGCGAGTTTTTCCTCTCGACCGCGTTGAAAATCTCTCGCGCGACGGAATTCTTCGACAGAAATCTTGGAAACTACACGAGCGAGTTCTGGCAAGTTTTCGCTTCGACTTTTTCTCTCGCTGTGTAACAGTATCGTATCATTTCGCCGTCACTTTGTTGCGCTCCGAAAGACTCGCGCGCGAAAGCGAGAGAGAAAGAGAAGCGGCGAGAGGACGAGGGTGAACGGCGGAACTGAGAAAAATTGATATAAAGAAACGCGATATCGTTAATGGGCAGTATATACACTATTAACTGTTTTCCAGACGTATCGGAAAACCAATTGGAGCGGAAGGGAGGAGGAAACGCGCGCAAAGTTTTTAACGACGTCGGGAGAAGATCGCATTCCCGCCGAATGTTTCGAATGTTCTTTTCGCGAGCGATCAGACTCTCCAGACTTTCCGGAAACACACTCGAGCGAACAGATAAATCCACGAGAAGAGGGAAGACGGTTACGCGAAAATACCTTATTAATTTTAATTGACTTTATCGTCGCTGTAACGCGCGCCCGACCTGACGGAATCTCCGCAGTTTCCCCGCGTCAATAATTTAACCCCCCCCCTTTAACAATTCACTACCAAGAATGCGGTGACGTCAGCGAGATAAAAAAAAAAACATTTTATAAATATTACATTTGATTGTAAATTTACAAACACCTTTTCTCGTCTCACGACGATATCGGATCTTCGATGCGACACCACGTGGTCGAGACTCGACTGTGTAATCGGCTTGCGAGCCGGTGACGTTAATTTTCATTAGAATCCGTCCGGTCTCTTGTGAAGTGCGCGCGCACCGGTTAACAAAGCGTGTCGTGCTCGGCGATTGATCGAGAAATCCGAGTGCAAACTCTCCGAAAGCGCGCGGCACACTTGGACGTCTTGTTTTCTCACTTGAAGCAAGACACGACGCGCGGAAACTCTTCGGAATTGCAGTGCCGGGACGCGTCCCTGAAGCGCGCGCGCGACGAGAAACTTTTCGAAAACT
>QVNW01004271.1:0-12500 GCA_014825475.1 Pseudomyrmex flavicornis
AAAAAAAAAAAAAAAAAAAAAAAAAAAAAAAAAAAAAAAAAAAAAAACTACTCATGACATATCGGAAATTTTTATAATTTAATTTACGCACTGCTGTCCGATATATCCAGCGATGCTATACATCGAACTCCGTGAATGCATGACTCCAAAACGTGGGCGCCCATAGAACCCAAATTATTTCCACTCATATCAAGTTCTAGGCCAACGGTACTTTCGTTACACGCCAGACCGAGCAGTAGGTGTTTCAATGCCTCCAACGGTAATTTACATGAAGATATATTTAAGTACTTGAGTGAGAGAGTTGCCGTGAAGAATTGCTTAAAACTCGGAGGTATCTCTTTGGTTTTTTTGCTCGAAAACGAATTCCGGGCAACATTCAGATGGACTAGATTAGTCGCACAACCTCGTAATAATGCACCGAACAACTGAAAAACGAAAATCCAAAAAAAAGAGAATAACTTAATAATATTTAATTATTCAAAAATCCTGATTATGATGAATATATAAAAATATATGTATGTTTCGAAGAAAATATATAATTAATTACTTACACATTCTAAAGTAGTGTCCGTACCACTAAGATCTAGATGAGTTAAACTATTAGGTTGTGCTAAGAAATTGCACAAATTCTGCAACAACATATGTATACGAATTAGATCGTTTCGCTAGATTTTAGTTAGGTAAATAATGGTTTCTCCGAAAACTTACATTGACGTCGTCTTTCAAGGTGTTCTCCGAAAGATTCAGATATCGTAAACTAGTCGGCATAGTCCTGTTCAAACTTAATGCATGCGCTATCTGTCCTACACCTTTCCCGGTCAATCCACAGTGAGCCAAATTCAGTTTCTGTAGACCTTTAGGCAACTTTCCGATGGGACCGCTCAGATGCGCGGCACCTTAAAATCACAAATTTCGAATAGTATATTATCAAAATCAATAAATATGATTATAAAACTTATTTTCAATCGCAGATGTCAACATTATCTTGCAAATCAACGTAATGTTTCGGCAAAACAATTATCTGAGATAATTAACATGAGAGAGAACGAAAAAATAAATATTGAGAATCTGAAAATGTAAAACAAGTAGTGTATATAAAAAAATTAGATGTAAAAAGCGTGTTAAATATTAGTATTTACTAGGGATAATAAAAATACGTGATTATTGCACACCTTGCATTAGCTTGGCTATTATCCCACACAAACTAAAGGCTCCTACAAAAAATGTAAAAAGAAAATTGGTTCAAGACACAAATTAATGATTGATAACGAGAAACATTGAGAGGAAATAAGATACTTTCTAATGGGTGTAGATTTAATGAACATGTAAATGAAGATTACAAAACGGTGCATACTATAAATTACTAAACATCGATATACCTTTGTCTTCGATCGTGTTGTGTGATAGATCTATCGTTTGCAGCATCGTGTTGGCGTTAGAAATTAATGCTAACGACAGCTTGTGAGCGAAATCCCTTTAAAACCGAATATTTGTATATTATGAACATGCATTACTCTTTTGTAAGAAAAATAAAACTAATTCATCACCCATGTAATTACCATTTAATCCCAAGATTGTCTAAATAAAGCTCCTGGATGGACAAGGATCTCCTCATAACATGCAACAATCTCTCTAGAGGTTCATGGCTTAACTTGAGATGGGATGCTCTTAATTTAGTGAACCATGTATTGTATTCCAAGGCCGAGATAATTGGTACTAGATCCTTTTGATCTAAATGATCGAAATCTCTCAAGTTCAGTTCTCTCGTGTCGTGCGAAAGGTATATCGTGTCAACGTCCTGAAATTTGTATCTTTCTGAATAAGATTTTTACATCAGATAAGTTTGCATTAGTAGGATTACTTAAAGGGATGATGTCTCACCCATGCCACTTCCTCTCTGTACGGAACACCATGCAGATCACACATGCACGCATATTGAGTAGAAAAACCACCGCACGGCCCTGTATGCCGTGTGGCTTCTGTGCTTCTTGCTAACTCACTTCCTCGTATACTTTGTAGTCTGCTAGCTGGTATTACTTCTATTTTTCGTATAATGTAACTGACAAAATTAAGAATCATATAAAACATCAAATTAATAAATGTTTTGTGATCACAAAAAAAAACATGTAACATACTTTAGTGATACTGTAGGAAAAATATTCCGAATAGCCGTATGTAAGGCCTCTATCATGGCATCCACCTCTGTGGTGTCTCCGCCTACACTGGTGGTGGTAAAGTTGTAAAATCTTTCTCCAACAGTCAAACATAATTGATTTGCTCTTCTTGACTCTATGGCCGTTATTTCTAGGTAATGAAAATGGCAGTCGATCTGTAAAAACACATTGAATCATTGCATTACAGCAAATGAGAGTAATCAAACAGAAATAAAAATAATGTTAGACTTACTCTTGTGGGTACTTTGGCCGATAGGAGAAAAAGGCGACATGGTGAAAATACCTTATGTGAAAAAAAATCCAGTTAATGACACAAAATACAAATTATTATACGAAAAAAAGAGAACAAGAAAAAAGGATTACTTACGAGAACACGATTTTCCTGCTTGTCTTGCTTGGTTTCCAATTTCACCACGTTTTTTAATAGTATTTTCACATGTTTGCCAAGTAGCGCTTTCACCGATTCTGCAAGCAATGAATAATTCACACATCCGTAATCCTTTACGCGCCGTATTGTCAAAGAAAAAACTAGCGCGAAACATTGCATTTTCACATATTTGTCAGAAACTACACAAAATGACACGATATAATTAATTACGAAATTCGTGACTCGTGATAAAATAAGAATAAGACGATCATGATCGTCGGTCATCAGAGTAACTCGAGTCGAGGACGGATGACAGTTCGTCCGATCAACGCGAGTGAACATATAAACACTTGGGCTGAAAAGAGACGAACCGTTTAAATCCTTCGTAAGTTGCGATCTGGTTGACATTTTGCTAGCTGAATTCTTCCATTGAAGTTCGCCGTTCCATTTAAAACGTCGTCCGTCTCTTTTGATCGGCTGATCGATGCTTTTCGTTGTTCGCGTCAATTAAACGAATGCTGATGAGACAAAGGGCGATGTCACGAGAAGACGAGTAGGCAGTACAGTAGCGGCCATGTTGGCACCTGTCCGCGATTGGTTTGTGCGCGGCGACGACGGTCAACGATGCGATCGGCGATAGCAAGTGGCGGTAAAGTCCCGTTTACAAAAGTTGGAGGATTCAAAGGTCATAACAAAAATGCAAGTAGAAATATTATTGTACGCAAGCAGTTTAGACATTTGTTTTTCTGTGATCTACTGATTAGAGGAATAAAATTATAGATAAAAACACTTGAAAATTTCGGCATTTTTGTGAAAATACACAGTATTATTACGTACAGCACATAAAAGTGTATTTCAACAAATATCGAGTAAATTGAACATTTAAATTTAAATTTACCAGCTTTAAGTTGCGTTTATATTATCTTGCTATACTAAACTAATATTAAATAATATATGTTTTTTATAATCAGTCATTAATATGTTATCCTACCTGATTATCTTCAAATCCACTTATTAATATTTGACAATCATGACAAGGAAGTTTTAGAATTTGATATTTTTAAGAGTATAGAGAAATAAAATTGGTGAATATCTCTTGTCACGCTTATCTGTTTAATTATTTGTACTAGTTTAGTTTCTGTATTGTTTGAATAGAGCAGGGTTATGTAAGCCATTTTAGAATGAAGGAGTTGGACCAAGCAATTATAACTTGTATAATTATATATCATTCTATTTATTTATAGTTTTATCTGTTCTAAATTTTATTTAATATGTTTACAGCAATTAGTATTCTTCAATTTACTGTCTGAAATTGTCTTTTATTAGTCAACATGACTATTTTAAAGATTTTGATTCCTGTAGGACAAGTATATCTTCGTAGATTGTACTCTTCAGGGTCAAAACTTGTTGAGACTGTACAAGATAATGATACAGGTACACACACACATACTTAATAATATACATTTGTTTATCAAAACTGTTTTTGTGTAATACTTTTGTAAATATATTTGACAATTTTTAGGAATCAGCATTATATCAATGGCAAAACCACCTGTTAACAGTATGAATATCAATTTTTTAAATTCACTGAGAACATCGTTATTGGAAGCTCAAAACAATCATAGCAAAGGTGTTATACTGACATCATCTTTACCAACCATATTCTCAGCAGGATTGGATATCATGGAAGTACAAACAGCAGATAAACAAAAACTTACAGACTTCTGGCGTACTTTACAGGACACTTGGTTGACTCTATACAGTCTTAGCATTCCTGTCGCTACTGCTATAAATGTACAGAATTTTTCCTAAGAATATTAATGCATTAGTTATAGAACTTTACATATATGTATATCGTATCTGTATAACAAGAAACAATTTTTTTTGCATAGGGTTCCAGCCCTGCTGGAGGCTGCTTACTGGCGATTTCTACAGAATATAGAGTTTTTGTCGAAGGAAAGCACACTATAGGATTGAACGAAACGCAACTGGGTATGTCTGCTCCAAAATGGTTCAAGGATCCGTACATTTCATTGTTAGGTTATCGACAAGCCGAACTGGCACTTTTAAGGTAAGTAAGAGATTAATAAATATGCACAAATAAGTATTAATGACGTTATTGTTACAGGGGATTGCTGTTTAAACCTGAAAAAGCTTTGCAACTTGATCTAGTTGATGAACTTGCTAAAGATAAGGCTGATGCAATTGAAAAATGCAAAAAATATATATTGTCTTATGATAATATACCAGGTTAACATTATTTTAATATTATGTTTCAAAAGTGTGTTGATGTTTTTTTTTTATACTGATCACATATTAACAATACAGGTGTGGGGAGAACTGCAACCAAGTTAGAAATACGAAGCGATTTAATTAAATACATGAAAGAAAACAAAGAAGAAGATTTGAATATCTTTATAAATTATATAACGTTACCAAAGGTACAAGCTAGTATTAAACTATATATTGAATATTTGAAGCAAAAACAGCAAATAATATTTTAATATAAATAAACGGCAGAAATATTTCAACATAAATAGATGATAAAATTTTTATATAGATCTTTTTTGTATTTATGAGAATAACATTTTTGTAAGCAGATTGTTGTATACTTGTGTGTGTGTACATATATATATATGTAATATATGCATATATGTACACTATATATATATATATATTTGAAATTTTTGTTCATTATAAGGAATATTATGTAGTTATTAAATTTCTACCGTAACATCGTTATCCAAATCGATGTTCGTCAGATCTAAGTGTTGCGGTATGCCTATTGAATTAAATTCTTGCCGTTGAAATTCAAAGAAATGTGATGTTTCTAGTATCTGCTGACGATGTCTTTTATTTTCATCCCTATATTTTATTAAAACAGTTTGTATAGTCTCTCGTAAAAGATTCCATCGCACAAAGCGTTTAGAATAGCTAAATTAAATTGTATCAAAATAATAATCAAACTTACATGACTAACTGATTGGTATAGTCTTTGAACCAGTTACTAAGCCGATTTATCATGCGCTTCTCTCGATCATTTACAACCTGTATAAGTATCAATTATTTTATTCTTCCAATTATATACGTATTTACACAATTTGCATTCAAAGTTATAAATACTTGTAGACGTTTAGTGTGTGAAGCGACAAGAATGGCAGTCGTAGTATCTTTATCGCTATATAAATCTTTCAGATTATCTGGTATTTTCACTTCGTCTTCAATACTATTTGAATGATGTAAGATCAATTCATTTATAACATGATTATATTCAATCTCTGCGTTTTTTAATAGAGAAAAATGTTCTCGAGCAGTGTCCAGAAACGAATTGATCATGTCCGTCATGTTAATACAGAAAACTTTATTTATGTCCTTTTCTTCCCCAAAACAAATAATCATTATTTAATCTAATTGTATCTCATTAATCTTACCTATGATATATTTTTTGTAAATTAATATACTCGGATGTTATACTTCTATCTGATCATGTAATGTAATTTCTTTAGCCATTAGTTGCGTCTGTGCCCTAGATATTAAATTGTTAAATTCAGCAAATATTGTTCTCGCTTTCGCAGTGATGTCAGTAGTGTCGATTGTTGCCTCTTGGTCTTCTATCAAAGTTTCTATTACATTTTTCATGTTTACAAATATTTCAGTCTTTTTTTCGAATACTTCGTCTATAATCCTTGTTCAAAGTGAAACAATTGTTATATATGTGTTGTTCCTTTATGATTCTGATATTTCAATTTTTACCTTCTCGATTCGTCTTGTGTATTTTCTTTGCCTTTATCGATCGCAGCTTCAAATAATCTTATTTCTTCAGTTCTCTTTTTATGTTCTTCCAAACCAAACTCATATAATTTGTGGCATATTGTGGTAAAAGAATTCTTGTACTTCTCAAACTCATTCTGTACATTTTCATTTGTTGTGGATAACTCTCTACCAACTAATGAATGGAACATTAAATTTATATACAATTAATAATAATAGAAAAAAGATCTGAGAATGGAATGTGTTCAAAAAATTAAATTAGATAAAATACCTTTGTCGATTAAAAACATTTGTTGAAAAAGTTGATCTTCATCAAGATACTCCACATATGCTGCAGACAGCATTAAAACTTCATGTTCAAGTTGCTGCTGTAATGCTGCTTCTTCTTGTGCCTTTGCCTCGGCTTCTTCAAGATTACTAATCACACGACTAGAAGGATGAAATATTGTTTAAAAAGACGATATTTTTTTAAGATCATTTTTTCTTATTGCTATGTTAAGATAGTAACTAATGCTTATCAATAGCAGACTGGCGTGTATTTTCAGATATCATTTTGTATTGATAATAAAGTAATTGTGGCAAAAATGCAACCAGATAATCCAAATATCCGTCCATTTCAGTGCAAGGATTTTCCCATGTATTTAAACTCTTGAGCAGTTTGAAATTGCGCAAATAAGTGATCTGCAGTAACGACCTTGTATGAATAATAAAGAAATTTCGAAAGAGCTATAGTTATACACATATATATTTACATACATGATCCCAGTCTTCAATCTTGTTTTTACCGATATTTAAAATGGTCAACTTCTTCAAATTGTCTATGTTTTGTACAACAGAGATTTCATTGCTATATAAGAGAAGAATTTCCAGTTGGCTTAAATTATTCAAATTCTCTATAACTTTAATTCGATTAAATGAGAGGTTTAGTTCCTTCAAGTTGATTAGTTCATCCAAATTCTCAATTTTTTCAATAACATTGTAAGACAGCGACAATTTGACCAGAGCTTTTAATAGCCAGAGATAATCAATATTCAAAATATCTGCAAATTATACATACAATATGTACAGTAAAGTCAGATAGACATTGAAATTTGCATTTTTGTGCACATCTTTTTTGCTAAGAATTTCTATATGTATATACAATAATCATATGAACAAAAAACAAATAATTAAACTTACTAAGGAATTCAATGCGAATTTCCTTCAACTTGTCCAATTCAATTCCGTCTTGAAGAAACAATCTACCTGCTTCTTTTTTTGGCCCCTGATCGATCGCTAAAGAAACAAGTAAACTTCGAGTTATAACACCGGGCTCCACGGCTTCGCACAGCGTGCTTACTGCATCTACTTTGTACATTGTACCCGTAATTCATATATTTTTTTTATTTTTATATCTTATGATACATGCAAGCAAATATAAATTGAAAATTTTTATATCTGTGCTAATTCTTCGTGCAGTTGAACGAAGTTGTCCAATTTGTTTGGAGTTTGCGTTGCCCGCGCAACCGTTTGATAGTTCAGTTCCGCTTGTTCCTTATTTCTATAAAAAGACATCGATTCGAGAATCGAGTGTTCGCAAAATTGACTAATCGCAGTGACCAATTAATCTAACAGGTTATACGCTTTATTAAAATTTATTTAAGCTTATAAATGACAAATTTTTAAAGAAAGTAAATTGTTTTAGCACTTTGAAGTGATTAAAGTAGAATTTAAAATTTGAATTCTTGATACACGTATGTACATCAGATACGTTCTTTATTTCTTTCATACTGAAACTGCTAGAAACGGGCTTATAATTAAAAAGATATTTGTGATCTTATTTCTAATTTAGCGTCCAGTTCTACACAAAAGCGATAACAAAGACGAATGATGCGGCGTGGACCAGAATCACTCTATAGCCCTTTCTAGAAAGTCCCTCCAAGTGAGGAAAAACATAACGATTGACCTTGAGCGAAAAAGCAGCGGTCAACGATTCCTCTCTGCGCATCGGCTGTTGACGTATATCTTTTTGCCTTACTCTCCGCCGGTTTGCAAATCGACAGAGAGAAACCGAGTAGAAGGGGACACGCTCGAAAACGACGGAGACGATAAGTGTGCTCAAGGTAGGCCGGTCGCTCGCTCTTAAAAATTCGCATTTTAACAACACTACGTATAAACGCTTGTTTAATTTCCCCTCTTCGCTCCCGCGGGGATTCCTCTATAAATTTTTTAAGGTAAACCGAGATATCAAAAAGGGATATCTCACCGCATGAGGATGCTACACTTTCCAAGTACGTTTATAATAAACTTGAAAAATTATTTGTTTTTCTTGCAGAGAAAATAATACTGCGATAAACATGCGCGTGTACATACTTATACATATTTACATTTTTCTATTAGATATTCAAAAGAGTTTTATGATAGAAGAAAACACTACACTTGTGTGTGTGAGAATCATGCTAAGTATGGAATTAATTAATCACCTCGGGGAATCACCTCGACTACTGGACGGACAGACTAATTGATAGATACTGGTCAAAAGTGCACTCTTGTCTTAGAAGACATTCTGACTTGCATTTCATATTCACATTCTAAAAGATTCTATGTACTATTCCTATTTACATATACAAACACCAATCCATCTGTTCTATGTGATTCACATATCTCGTGTGAACTCTGTCAGACTAAATGTTTAAAATAAGTAATTTACATGGGTAATCTGTTCAAAACACATCATTGCATGTAACAAAACTGTAAATAGAATAAAAAAATATATGTCTTCATACAAATTGTATATTAAATGTTACAGTAATATAGTTATTGCTATTTACGCAGACATAACGTTTATTAGACTTCTACTGGACGATCATGTAATATCTAATGAACATCTAATGTGGAGGTTTATATGTTGTTCCGTGTGAATATTTTAGTCAATATTTGTTTTCGTGAGATTTTCTCGAAAAAAAGTGAATAAAATTATGCAAGCATATAAGCAAGCAGAAGAGTATTTTTACTCTTAATAAGATATAATATAAAAATATACAAACCGGTTTTTAAGCGCGTCAAATTAAAATTATTGCATAATATTACGACAGATTTATATATACAGTATATATAATATGAATATTATAAACTTGAAATTTATATATATAGAAGTATTACATGTTAGTTTCCCGTGGAAACTCTTTTATCTCACATATGTGTTGCAATGCAAATCTGTACGAATATAAATTACTAAAATATGTTAAAATATAGCGAGCATGAATAGAACAAAAAAAAACAAAAAAAAATTGGATGACAGTGACGATGAAATCGCGCAACAACTCGGTGATTTCAACTGACACAGCTGCTACAAAACGCTCCCCTATTTCTTGCCGTCTTCGAGTATTTTTTGTCTACAAGAACGATACATAATATTCCAAAAAATTTATGTCCTTCATCACATTATCCCTTAAATGATTTTTTCAAAATGCAACGATACAAAAATGCAGCAAAGAAGAAATAAAAGCGCACGTTCTTAGAACTGCTTTTGTGCTAACACATTTTCTAAGAAGAAACCATTAGATCTGATTAGATGCATGCGTGATAATTATATTTTTTTGTGCAAATTATGAGTCACTCAAATATATTTAATTAAAAGTACGTTTAATATTATTCATATAACCATTCAAGACAATAATTTTGTATAAGATACAAAAGATAGTTACTAAAAATAATTAACTCTTACGAATATTAATATGAAATGTATTATTCAATAATACAATTCTGGCTTTGTAAAAAAAAGTTTGATCAATATATCTGGAAAAAAAATAAAAAAATAAAAAAATGTAAAAGATCAAATATATCTAGACTGTTGATGCTCTTTTGTAATTGTAAATTCGCAAGGTCGATTACATTCTCCCTCGAATTTTATAACGATCACGTCCTCGACACCGCATGTCGCGACGACGCAAATCGGTTACGTGGAATCCTAGAATTCGAAAATTCATCCGACATTCCCATTTGCGGTTCTCTTTGTGAACGACGCACCTTGTGCTTACGCCTCCTTGTTTAACTTATATTGCGCTTTTTTTTCCGTTCAAATCCGTGCGCGCGCAAAGCTACACAGATGTACAGTCTTGAAAACACATGTGAGTGAGTGCGTGGCCGCATATATAAGGCCCGTGGATTCGAATTGAAATCAGTTCCACAGATATGCTGCGTCCATTCCATTTCGTAAGTGGTTCGCATGATTTTTTAAAGTGTGATTTTTTAATTTTTTCTCGAGAAAATTATTGCTTGGCGCAAAGTTTATTTTATGTACAAATGAAATCAGAGTTATCTGATTATTACACTTTCGCGATTTATTGCGTAATTTTTAGAATGTGACGATACAAAAAATTGATTTTAGATATTTCTTTTTGTGGCGCTTGCCATCCTCGCAATTTCCGCAATTGCGGATGAGGAAAATCTGCTACCAAATGCTCAGAGTGAGATCGAACCACAACCAGATGCAAATGGGAATAATGATCTAGAAGCAGATGCTACGTACTGGGGGTAAGTGCCAACACCATTTTACTGAACGAATTATCGTAAACATAAATATGTGAGTTTATGTCTAATTATTTTTATTTATAGTAATTATTATATTAAAACTGTACGTATAAGTCTCTTGCTGATGTAATTATGGTAGAAATTTGTGCAAACGCATGTTCGATATTCTTACGACCGCAACCTGTGTTTTACTTTATGTACTTTGTATGCGAAGTCTGCTTATGTCTTTAAGAGACATAATTTTGTCGTAAACATGTTTGTAAAGTTGCTCATAAAGAAGAAACATCTCTAAAAAAAGAAATATTGTATTTCGTCGTGACATCTATTCATTTGTAACGCGCATTCATCACTATTCTTGACTTGAATCACGCTACGTTACCTCGTAATTTCGTCAGCACATATGCTCTAACTACTTGTATGCATAAATGACACAATCTGATGCGCAACTATGTAGCTCTAAATTAAGTTACAACTAATTGGCAACAATGTATTACGTTGTATATTATCTCATCCAATTTTGCAAATAAAATTTCGATATATTTATAGATTATATAAGAAATTATATGACTCACACAAACACAAATATATGTAAAAGCTAAAAATTGCTTGCTTCTCCAACTAATTTCAGATATGGACGACCTTGGAGATACTACGGGGGTTGGGGAGGATATGGTGGTTACGGTAGACGCTATTGGAGAGGAGGATGGGGTGGCCGCGGATACTACGGAAGAGGTTGGGGCGGTTGGGGAGGATTTTATGGATAAACCATTTTTGTGTTTTTCTTCGCACGTGGTATTTGATATTCAATGTTTTTTGAATACGCGACATTCTTTTTTGTATTTCATTAAGATTGTAAACTCTACTAGTTTTTTCGTTAAAAATACACATATAAGAAATAAATGAGATGTGAAAAAACTGTAAAAAACATTTTATTATTCTCTTTTCTTTAAACTTCTATCTCTCCTTCGAGTTCTCTATGTAAAAAATAAAAAATATTTTACACGTACAAATATTAAATCTATAAAAACTAAATTAACTAAATTAAACCATAAAAATTGTTCATTTTACTTACCTTACTTTTCTAATGTGTGTTTTGCTGCATTTACAGATGAAGTATTTCCAAAACGTTCAGTATATATATCTAAAATATTTAAATATTACAAGTAAATAACAACTTTTCTCAGATAATTTAAATATTTGTATCATTTCATTGTATTTTATAGCATATTTTATATAAAACTTATATCACAGAACTAATAACTTTTTGTTTGAAATATAAATAGAGAGAATGCGAGCAATAGTTGTTTCGGTGTGTTGATAAGGATGCAGATTTGCAGATTCGGTTAAATAATAAAACGCAGAATGTAAAAAACTGTAATTATTATTAATCGTAATAATATGATTATTGACAATGACGCGAACTATGTGCACATTAAAACACCTTATCTTACAAGACCAGCTTTCTTACATTATATACAGTAACTAAATATCATATTACTCATTTTTGTGTTATAATAAAATTATCTATATTTATATTTATATATGTTCATATTTATATATTTATATATTTATATAATATTAAATTTTTATCGCGAATTATTTGAACTATTGTTATTAGAGCTATTGTTATATCAATATATATATATATATATTTATATATATATTTATATATATAT
>QVNW01004275.1:0-16910 GCA_014825475.1 Pseudomyrmex flavicornis
GCCCGGCTAAAGGTCGGCGCTGATTGGCCTGATTTATTCAATAATTACTCCTTTATTATAAGTAATAGAAAAAAATGGTTCAGGACTTTCCGACTCAGTTTTACTCCTTCTACCTGCCTACAAGATATGTTAAAGTCATACTGGGACACCCTGTATATATATATATATATATATATGATATAATACATATATGTATATAATATGTAAACTAAAACGTTTTGCGACAATTGAATCGAAGATATATGATTTATGAGAAGCGGTAATCTGGCAGTAACGTTATGTATGTACCTATGCTGCAAAATCGAAACACGTTTGAATTACATTGAAATTACATTGTTACAAAAAAAAAGACAGTGTAAAAGAGTGATCGTAAAATAAAATTTAAAAAAAAACAGATTATACAATAACTGCAAATTAAATAATAATGAAAAATAAGTTCGGATTATTTATAATAGTAATTTAGTGCACGAATATCGGATAACGTTTATTTGTTTAAACAGATGTAATAATTTGTGTAATAATTTTCTGTAATTTTATTACAGAAAAATATTCAATGTATTATTAATGTGTTTAAAATTTTTGTCTGGAATTATTTCTGATTAGATTTACTACTGCTATGTGTGTATACTTTCACTTTATATGTATATTGACTGAAAAACGAAACATTCGAATACGTAGTTTTTTTCTCTTCTTTCTCAGTAAAGAGTCTACGAATTCTCTGGTGAATCATGCACACACACACATGTGTGCCAAATGCACACACATATGTACACTTATTTTAAGTGCAGACAGTGTACTAGAAGAACAGATCTATTTTTGTCTGTTTTCGATCGTTCGAAATGCGAACGTCATGACGGACGAACGATGCAATGTTTTTCGTTGTCAACCGTGTTGTCAAACACAACATTTGCGGCGAAACGCAACGCGATAGACAGAACGCGATGTTTTATTACGGCTAAGTGATGGTCACCCGTTCTCTCTACCCGTGTATATTTGTGCGCCGCGATAGCAAACGCGTTCTATAGGTTATACAGTAGCGTTTAATTATTGTTGCGCGTTTTACTTTTTTTAAAATTTTTTTTTTAACATTTACTCGACGCAACAATCAACGCAGCATGCTGTCACGCAAAAACAAGGATCTGCGAACGATCAAGGAGGGAGTGGTCGGAAAATATGTGAAAAAGGATACTCCGCCCGAAATGCCAAGTATAATTTTCGTAATTATGTCGTGTTTTTTTCCCTTTGTCACACCATCTTTTATCTTTGAAAATTGTTTGCGAAATTATAATGAAAAGAATGTTTCACGTAAATGCGCATATTCGTTATTTAACGAGCGTTACTTATATTTTAGTTATCAATGTATGGACAACAGAGCCAAATAAAAAAACAAGACGACGTAACAATCATTCACCAATATCAACTTCATCAGTAAGTTGCAATATTGCACATGTATCACAAAGTTGTGTGTGCGTTGCGCATAATTGTATCTATGTTCTATAAAAAAAATTTATATATGAATTTTTTCCTAAAGAGTGTGAATGTTTTTAATATTTTTATAAGCTGACATAGTTTTAATATAAAGTAAATTAATTAAAAAACAATACAATATACATGATAAATATTTAACACGTATCAATTTTCATTGTTTCTTATAATAGTCTACTCAACAACCTAGCATGGTGCAAAAATTTGGAAATACAAAAACAATACCCAGTGCTGTTGGTCTTGGTAGTCATGAAGGAAAATACACACCAAACAGTTCTGTTCCTGACTTGGTTCAAAGGTTAATTGTATGACATATCCTCATATGTTTTCTTCTCATTAATATATTATTTCTTGCATAAATTGTGTAAGTAAATATCTCTTGTGAGATCAATATGTGTATTTTCTTTCAATTTTGTTTTTTTTTAATTTTATTTTATAGATTTGCCAATATTTCCCTCAACTCGGGAAGTAATGATGGCATGTCTTCAAGAACTTCAACGCCTATGTATCACTCTGATCTGTCGCCCGCAATATCCCACACTTATATCAATCAGTATACTGGATCTGAGCATCATTTGGACAGAGTACAAACACCACAGATGTCTTATGTGCCGTTTGACGGCGACGGTTATGAGGACTATAATCATTCCGCATATCAAAATGCTAGGTGACAAACAATAAATAGCTTTTTATAACTTTCTATTGAAAATATATTCTAGTAAATATAATATATAGTAATGAGTTTTGATAAGTTTTGATGATTACAGTTATAGTAGGTGCCATTCTGAGAGATCGAGTTCTCGAAGCGAACAGCAGCAAGAGGAGTTGCCTTTACCACCGGGATGGTCCGTAGACTTTACACTACGGGGTCGAAAGTATTATATCGATCACAACACCAAGACCACACACTGGTCACATCCGTTGGAGAAAGAGGGTTTGCCCACAGGATGGGAAAGAATTGAGTCGCCCGAATACGGCGTTTATTACGTTAAGTAAGTATATTTTGGAGAATCAAATAAATTATTTACCTCTAATGTGCACATTTACATCATCACTGTTCTTTTTCGAATCTTTTTAGTCATATCACTCGGCAAGCGCAGTACGAACATCCATGTTATCCGCACGAGATGCAAGCGGTGCGTGTTGTGTCGCCACCGCGCCATACTCATTTTCATTCCCACAGTGTTCTGGTACCGGCTAATCCGTATCTCAACGAAGAAATACCGCACTGGTTGTACGTGTACAGCAGAGCTTCGATAGCTCTTGATCGCAAACTTCGCTGGGAGCTATTTCGTTTGCCTGAGTTGGATTGTTTTAATGCCATGCTTACCAGGCTGTATAAACAAGAACTTGAAGAGGTGGTGATGCGTTACGAAGAGTACAGGTAAAAACAAAACAAAAAATGAGATGTAAAACAAAGACTTGTCAATCGTAAATACAGTTTTGTTATTACATTTTTACATCGTCGTGTGTTACAGATCCGCATTGAATTGCGAAATGGAACAGAGAGGGAAGGAATTGAATCCAGAATCTGGCAATCCCAACGCTCCCGGCGCCATTGCCTTACGAAGATCTCTTCCCTGAACGAGATCTAATTTATTTATTATTGATCAAGTGTTTCTTGAATTGAACGCAAATGTTCCTTGCAGACAGAAAACAAAAAAATCTTTTTGACCACTTGTTTTTATAATAAATGACTAATCTTTGATAGGAATAAAAGATTAGATATTACAAAATATATATTATATAATATAATATAATATTATGATACACATATTTATACATGAACAAGTTCTGATAAATAATTATTAAGTGTTACCTATAACATGTTTTCTTGCTTTTGAAATGTTTAAAGGTTTCTATTTCATTCAATCTCTCTTCCCTCCTCATAAATGTCTTCATCATCATGTTCAATGTTAAACTTGTTGGTAAGTTTAAATCCTTTTGCTTGATATACTTGCAAGTTTGTAGATCCACTAACTAGTGATTTGAATGCCAATCCTGAAGATAGAGAACAGATGTTCCATTTGCTTCTTTTAAAAATCATTACCAAAAGTCACTAAAATAAAACAATACTTCGTCCTTCGGCATCTTCTGGAATTCTGTTTTTCATGAGAGCATAAAACAGGAAACCAAAACTATTCCATCCTATGATAGCATAAACTATTGCAATTTTTCGAGTTATAACTTCTGCTTGTTTCTGTGTTGTCACACCAAACCATCGCTTTAAGAATGTTTTCATAAACATAATTCAATTCTATTTTTTAGACTGATGCGTGTTTTAAAAAAAAACTTATATAACCTATATAGAAAAAAATAGTATATACAATTTTGTAAAAAAATGATATATAACTACTAGTAAATATTCAAATGATTACCACTTCAATCTTGGTAAAAATATAACCAATTGACACGTATGAAATGGAAGATATAAAATTGTTGGAAAATACAAAATTGTCACTTTTCCTTGTGAAAATAAGAACTGAGGTTAGGGTCGAGAAGAAAGAGATTCGTAAATCTATACTTTACGTCACATGTGTTATAGATTTCCAGTACTGGCAGTAAACATCGGAACGCAGTTATACTGTCTTTTCAATGAGTGCGTTCAGCAACTCAACAGTTGCACAACGGTTGAGAGATAATCACTTACGATTGGATCATACTTTTAGAACCGTTGCAGATTTTGAGGAATAGTCCTATCACAAGTAATGATCTCTCAATCGTTGAGCTTTCTGAACGTAACCAATGAGAGAAAAGTCTGCGCATATAGGTGGAATAATGAGCAGAGTGGGGAGAGAGTTGCGTGCGGAATTGGCGAAACATTTGCTGACAGCCAATGGTTGTAGAGTGAGGAGAGGGGCAATGCGCAGAACAGACGAATTCTACAATACAGTCGTAAGTTGTAAGTCGTAAACAATTGACCGATCACAGATTGGTCCATCTTCTGTACTTTGATAAAGTACAGAAGAATAATTGATTGTGATTGGTCAATTTCTTACGACTTACAGCTTACGACTGTATTGTAGAACAGGTCTTAGAAATAGAGCTTTTCTTTTTCCAAAATTAATGAGACTGTTCTTGAAGAAAAATATAAATATATTTTTATGAATTCTAATCATAGAGCTTATAGATATGGAGTAAGAATAACGACGAAAAGCTGTGAGCAAGATCTGAGAGACAGAAGATATACTTCTGTCTCCTTCCTACTCAGTGACTGTTTTTCTCTCTGCGCATAACAACGCTTCGCCACATTTAACTTTCTTCCGATAGTCTTTTACTTAAAATTTCCCAGTAAACATTTCTCTGTCTCTTCGCGAGCAAATATAAGTTTTACTAAAACAGTTTTTTTTTTTAAATATTTAGACTTTTACCAACTGCGTAAGGATTTATACGACGTATATTATTTGTACGAAAGATTTTTTTGTACGAAACATATTTTACATTGATTATTCGAGTATGAAGAGATATAATCTTATCGCGATTCCGAGTTCTTGCGTCTTATCGTCGCGATCGACCGAAAAAGAAAAATAGACTACGTTTGCGAAAATTAATATTCTCGACTATGTAGAAAAAGAAAAAGAACTAAGAAAAATATGCATGTTGTTTTCAACGACTGAGCTTGTTTTTCCGACCAACGAGTTTTTTTGTTGTTTTGACGCTCGGGAAACCGTTCAAGTTGAGCGGCTCTTACTACGCAACTGTGACCTCACGAAGCGAAGGAAAATCCAAAAGCGCATGGGAGATGTGTGCGCGCAGTGAAAAACTCTACTGCGCTATTCACAATCTCACATCACAGCGCAGCGCGTAGCCTCAGATCTCGTCGATCTTTCGAGAGTGACGGACGTGTTGTCAGGTTTTGCGCGATTCAAAATTTTTCTCTTTTCATTATTATAACAAGTTCATACGCAATTTCGTGCAAAAGTGAAGTAATTTTCTTTTTTCGCGAAACTTTCTTTCTTGTTATATAATTTTGTTATTGTAAAAATATCGCGTGTATCGCGATTAAATATTTCGCAAATATAAGTTATTAGTCTTCCGCTTCGTAAATTCTTTATTTTTTAAAATTGTAAAGGTCTGACTATTCTAAATTCAAGTTACAGAGGTAAAATAATGCATTTAATATATTTGGCAAATAATTCAAGTAAGTTTAAAGTAAGTTTAAAGTAAGTTTTATTTCGACTTATAGAGGTTCGAGTTTTTGCAGCGGAGCGGAAGAGAATGAACAAAATTTTCGTCTTATAGAGGTTTTCGAGTTATAGAGGTTCGACTGTATATACTGTCTTTTCAATGAGAGAAAGAATCCGCGGACCGACGCAAATTCGTCCGTTCTGCGCATCGCTCTTCTCCTCACTCTACAACCATTGGCTGTCAGCAAATGTTTCGCCAATTACTGCACGCAACTCTCTCCCCACTCTGCTCACTATTCCATCCCTATGCGCAGACCGCAGACCTTTCTCTCATTGAAAAGAGTATAGTACAGTTCTGGAAGGTGGAAAAAGAACAAACCTATAGCCCATATTTTACGTCACATATGCTATAGATTTCCAGTGCTGGCGATGATATATCGGAACACAGCTAAATTTACATGCAATGTGAGGCATACACAACGACGTCCCCGAACGTCTCTTAAGAAACAAAAATTAAAAACTACTTATTAATGAATGGCTTGATAAAACTTTGATCAACGCTTTGTAAGTAATGTTGCATAACGTTGGTTCAAGTGGAAATGCGATGTAAATTGCTTTGAAAGTACACACGCGCGCGAATCAAAATTTTTAGAATAAAATCGAGTTTGTAAAAATAAGTGTTATCTCTGCAAACAAGAGAAAAATGCAATTTTTGACTTGATTATTGAAATATTTTTTTTTTTACAACACGTAGAAAAACGTAGAAAATAACGTACTTTATTGAAAGTTTATCTGTCGGATAGAAAATGACTTCAAAATTAATTGGCAACTACAGAAAGCAATAAGAATGATAAACAATACGCGAATTAAACACTCTAAGTTAATATAAATGAATGGGAATAAGTTAGACGTATCTTTAATAAATGTTTATCTATTTACGCATGAATCTTTTCTCGGACTCTCACCTACGTCTTCAAAGACACATTACATTATTTTACAATAATTATATATATATATATATTTATATATTTATATATGTATATGTCACTCTCTGTCTTCGTATGAAGATTTTACATAGCGAAGGTGAACGGAGTGTAACGCAAAAAGCGAGCACAAGTCGTGTGCAAGTCGTAAGAAATGTTCGATGAGTTCTAACAGGAAAATCATCGAAAAAGGAAATCCGAAAAATGAACAATGGAAATCGTGCATTCCTCGATTATCTCCATGAAAATGAGCAAGCGGTCATCCATTTTCGGTTAACTATCTATTTTTAGTTTACTTGTGGCTATTTATTTTTATCATTGTCGTTTATTACTTCTTCTCTTGTTTAATTATTTTTTATTGTTAACCATTATCGTTATTCGTATTATTAATTACTATTATGCAATGGTAAGAAATTTTTAAAAACAATCCCACGTTTTCCTGAACGTTGCCAGTTTGTGGGAGCACAGCTCCAAAGTAGATCCTTAACATCTGCGCGCGTTATATCACTTAATTACATGTATAAGCAACGGATGTTTTTTTTTGTTTTTATTTTTTTGGTACACTCAAATCTGGTTTGTCTTCGTTCTTCGTTTTATTGTGTTATACCTTTCTCTCGTTCCTTCGCTCTTCAATACCCCCTTACTTTCTCTCTATTTAAAAAACAACATATATATCTCGTTTCTCTCACGCACATCTCATCGTCCGTCCTGTGTCTGCGCGTAATTAATGTTATTATTATTTTTTTAATTATTATTATTATTAATATTATTATTAACATTATTATGTTCGTGTATGCTAGTGTCTCGTCGCGGTTTCACGTTCTTGAAAAACAGTTTGTTCTAAAGCAACACCGCGGGCACGCAGTCACAACAATCTTACGTTAGTAGCCTACATCGGCCTCTTGTTTCTACATACGTTTTACACGTGTATTCATATTTCATATTTATCGCAGTTTGGTGTGTGTATGTAAGTGTGACGTGTATTTCGTATTTCATATTAATTATAATTCCTCTTTTTTTTCTTTATAATATATACTGTATTAAATATATATAAATATATACACATTTATATATATTTATATATATTCTTCATTTTGTTTACCTAATTTATATTACGTACCTGTTAATTGGTTATCGTATCGTTAATACGAATATATTATACATATATTCAAAAAACCTCTGCTAGCTCTTTCTCGAGAGCAGCAACTACCAGCATAAGGATTTTGACCAGCTGTCTCTCACGCTGGCCGTCTGTAAGAATGCACAAAATGTCGCGTTCAACGAGAAATGAACGTAAGAATCACACACAATCACAACGTGTGTAGACTTCGTCTATTCAAAGTTTACACACCACGATTATTATTTCCTCTGACTGAGAACGCAACGAAAGTTTTCAAAAATCTGTCACATTGTTGCTTTGATGTGTACTGACATCGAGTATATCATGCAAGG
This sequence comes from Pseudomyrmex flavicornis, assembly GCA_014825475.1. NCBI lineage: Eukaryota > Metazoa > Arthropoda > Insecta > Hymenoptera > Formicidae > Pseudomyrmex > Pseudomyrmex flavicornis. The sequence continues at coordinate 8,048 of QVNW01004275.1, forward strand.
TCATGCACGTCATAACGCTCATTGTAATCCGGACGAAACGGAAGAGAAACCAAAGCGCGATATACATATATTATATATAAACACTTAGAATTAACTAATGGTCATATTGCTGCTGTGTTGTTATTGTGTTGTAAAAAAATGAAATTGTATTTAACTGTATATATCGTCTTTTCTTTTTCATTTGTTTTTTCTTTTATCATTTTGTGATATTACGGTCATAACTAATAAAATCAATTACGTCAAGAATGTCATTATGAGACAATTTGTTTTGCTAAATAACATGGATTTTTTTTTTTTGCAGATAGTATTTGGACAATCGACGTGAACTAAGGATTAATAATCGGGCAGCATGGTGCTCTATCTCCACCTAGAAAGAAACAAACAGTACGTTTATTTAAAAGATGTTCATTCGATTGTGTACGTATATATGTAAATGCGTAATATTTTTACCAGCTCAGGGGCGGGTTCGCGTCGTAATTGGTGTGTTAGTGGCAGGAACTGGATTATTAGAGATAGCATTGGTGAGGGCATTACGTTCAAGAGCATTGCGTCGCTCTATTTCCAATTCTGCCAATCTCTTCCACAATTCGTCCCTTTCTTTTTCTCTTTTCTTCTCTCTGCAATTCAGATATGTGAGAGCACACAACAATGCGAAAAAAATCTTTATATATTTATTTCAACTAGATTATAATTGAATAAATTTTTAACGTTGAATTAGAGATTGATAGTCGAATTAAAACTCAAAAAGATTCAATTTTTGTTCAATAAGTACATTTTTTACAAAGGCAAAAAGAAAAGAATTCACAAATTCGAACTTACTTTTGTCTCTCAGACTTATAAGTGGCAGTAAGTTCATCGAAGAGCTTGCTGTTCATTTCCATAAATGTTTTTAAAACGTTATAAACAAGAGCTACAATCGTCTGATTCCAGTGCTCTTTACTAATTCTGTACAACGCTGGAAACATAATCGCCATTATTACATGGTTGTTCTCCTCGATTAAAGACATTATATACTCGTTATTCCAAAAGTATAACGCTCTCTCCGCAACCTACGAAAAAAACACACAAAAGTGATAATTTTTTTATAGTTTTGTAAAAATTTGTCGGGGTCAGCGTGAATTTTGCTATATTAATCACTTGCTACTCACCTGAAAATGTGGTGAAGATACACAGCGTGCAATTTGCCTGAACAAAGGTTCTTGTATTCTAACAAATTGGCCAGGTTCAATAACATCCAAAATTTCTTCGATCTCGCCGAGAAACATCACTTCTTTTCCGCTGCATGTTTTAGGCCAGAATTTAAGGAGGCCTCGTATAACTGGTTCTGTTAAAGTCGCATCCTTTTCCAGAAATTGCACCACACAATAAGCTAACTGCGCGTGATATAGTGATAAACATTTCACTTTATGTAATGGTAACAGCACCTGCGCAAATAAGTACGATATTTTAATTATTGTGACATGCAAGGTTTTGTCGGATACATTTTACTTTATTATTTATGCAGCTGTTGTTTGGATCGTTTACTAGAGTCGTTTTCATATACAAAAAAAAAAGAAAAAACTTGGAGATTATATAAAGCAAAGTATCAGATAATTAAAAAAGTACAATAAAACTAAGATTTAAAAAAATCATATATAATATCGTGTATAATCAAATAAAAATCGAACAAAACGACTTGATAAAACGTGTAATATAATCGTACCTTAACCAAAAATTGCTTGTGCTCAACTTTTAAAGGAAGAGCAAATCCATTAATAATGCTACCCAAAATTTCGAGAAGTTCGCCAACTCCGTTGAAATGTTCCGTTTCATACACAAACCTGAAATAATATAACAAGATTTTATTACGTAATATACTATTAAAATAGAAAACACGAAATAAGCATGATGATAAATCAGCACATGAACAAAACTACACAAAATCAAGTTTTTATTAAATAGATTTACTGGAAAGTAGCAGCACATCTGTATATTCAAAAATACATGAGTGTTTAAATACCTCAGAAAAATGTTGTTTATTTGTTTTCGTATGAAGGCTCTGAGACCCAGGAACTTGCCGTAAATACGATGTAAGACCGTTTTCAGAAAATCTCTTTCCCTCGGGTCTTCAGAATCAAATAAATCCAATAACTATAACATATAACAATAATAAGTATGTTAATTTATGTAATATTTAGTAATTATTTGAAAAACAGTAATATCTCTACCTGTAAAACAAATTTTTGGTCGATAACTTTTTTGCCAATGGCAGGTTGAAAATCTGAAGACTCGAGAAACCGAAGGAAGACTTCGTACACCAACTGAAGATGAGGCCAACTCGCTTCCAGGGTTGGATCATCTTCTTCTGGATCAAAATCCGGGTTTTCACTAGGTGGCAACGTACGAAATAGATTGGCGGAAACCTTTAACGAATACACGCAAACATTTATAGCTTCAGTCAATTTTTAATTTTGTTTAGAACTTTTTTATATATATCTTAAATACTACAACTTTGTGTTTACACACCATTTTAATAATTTCTGGATAAATGGGTTCGGTAAGAACACCTCGCCCTGCAGTAATATATTCCACTAATTCATTGAGCGCACTCCGTTTAATTTCCTTGCCTTTAATATCAGCCATTGTATCCATGAAATCAAATGTGACGCAACATTGGCGGAGCTTTTTGATAAACAGTTCTTCTTGATCTGCTGCGTTAACATCTACAAGAAATAAACACCAAAGTTCATTTTAAATTATTGCCATGTATATCTAAAACTAATCAAGTTGTTTAGCACATTTGTTTTGAAACCGCATTATCTTAACAACAAGAAAAAAAAACAGAAAACACCGTATGTATATTTAACTATTTGTAATTGTTTATTCCGTGAATCATAGTTCAGTAAAATGTTATTTCTTTTGTTCTAAATATGTAAGCAAACAATCTACTTGAGCTGATCAAACATGAGTCATATAAGTTATTCTGGTATTATATAAAGATTAAAATGCTGCTATTTTGTGTACAAAGAAATTATATATATATATATATATAAAAGTGTATATATATATATATATGTATATATATATACATACATATATATTTATATATATAAACTATGAAGCCATAATGTATTTTATTCTAAATGTGCATGTTTTATTTAAAGTTAATTTTTCATTTGTGAGATATGGTAAGGTAAATAAAAGCAGTTTTCAATATTCTCCTGTTAAAATACACATCGTGATATCTATGTGAAGTTAATCATTTTATCAACTATCTTTTATATCTATCGAGAATATTTTGACCGATATAAAAGACCTAGAAATATATTATGTATCTTGTTTTAAGTCGTTTAATGTTTTTTTAATACAAAAACAAAAACTATATTTGTAACAACATATCTATAGTTTTACTTTCTTTTTATTATAATCATTGTAGATTTCCTCTGATTAAGAAAAATATATCTGTGCAAGCGGTTAATCAGTCGAGGATTGAGCGTTCGCACGTTGCTTCTATCTGTATAATCACGAGTCATTGTTCATTTTGCACGCGGTTTTCAAAATTAGGACCAATCTTTTCTCCGCAGAGACGGTACTTGCATACAACATGTTGTTATCAAATTAACAATTTCTTCTTCTGTTTCCTTTTTTTTTTTTTTTTTTTTTTTTTTTACTGCACAATAGTTTGTAACTTACATTACAAAACTTCTACCAAATAATTTGCATTGCAATATACTTGTCAAATTAAATATATCTATATTATATGAATGAATACATTGCACTCTGTGATATAACGCTTTAGATGTTCTGTTAGAGAGAAGTAAGAGAGTGATTTATTTTGAAAATAAGTATTCCGTTCGACGAACGACGACGAAAGGATTCATTCAGTGTCATTTGCTCACTCCGGTTAATTGCTCCATTACTGCCTAACCATTACTGACGGCATTTTAACGGTCGGAACACGAAGAGATACAGAGAGAGCGTAAGGTGATACACACAAAGATAAAATATATAGACTAGTTGCGCGCCCACGTGGGCGCGTGCAACTTCCAAAGAGATAAGTTTCATTTTTATCCATCTATGTTCAGAGAGATGTATATTTCAAAGAATTTCTATTGAGCGCAACAAAAGTGTTTTTTTATCGGTAGACCATTCGTCTTTGTGTGTGAGAATTATTTTCTGTTAATAAAAGAAAAAAGAAAAAAAAAAAAAAAAGAAAAAAAAAACTCCGATCGAAAAATTTATATTTGAAAGACGTCGCACAAAATAAATTTGAAACACTCTGATCTGACTCGTCCGTGTGTGCAGTTCAAAGGAAAACACACGTAAGAGCTAATCAGTTTTTCCCGTGCGCCTCGCTTCGGGGATGGTGGCGTGTTGCAACGCTCGGCGGCAAATTCGCTCTTCATAATGGCACACAGCGTGGCCTCAATGACTTTATCGAATTATACCAAACTCTGTCTCTGCCTCTGTCTATCTATCTATTTATCTATCTATCTATCTCTCTCTCTCTTGTTCTTCATCTTATAACTGGCGAATCGTTACTGCACGACTGTGAATAGCGACACAGTGGGACACATCCTGAAGAAAAAATTGGCAGCAATGACTATATGTTATATTTATCTCACAATCAAGCCGCGATTTTTCCGGCTTGCCAATATGTACGTTAAAAAGACAATACACTCGAGGGGAAAGAATTGATCGCTATAACTCGCCGACGTTATTATTATTGAATGGTGACATTCTAACTCGCGATTCAAAATAGTGCTTGTAGCAAAACACAAGTTCGTAACATGTCCAAGAGACATATTTAGATGTTATTACTAAGGTCACATTGCAACTATACATATACACCCGATCTTATTATTATTATCGCACGTTAAGAAACGTTCTTTTACTCATACATTTTACTTTCAATAGGATAACACGATTCATATTTGTCCGTTACAAAAAAATCGAGAAATAATCAAATATTTTGAAACGTTAATGTGTATATATAAAAAAAAAACCTTTTATTTTTATGTATCAGAATTAGAAAAAACAAAACTCTTTACACTCTTTCGAAAAGAAAGCAGAAACTAACTACGGAATTTATCAAAATGCTAACTTCACAACTCTCCGTAATAATAATACAATTTGCCCGTACATTTGCTGCGTTCATTTATTGCAAATTGGAGATGTTGGAGTTGCTGTTTTAACTCGGAAAGTGTATTCGATCACTGGGATTGGTCAACTATTTTTATTCGCGTTCGGTTTTACTTATTCGACGTTTTCCGATTTGCAATGCCGCAAACGCAGCTATTGTTTGAATGCGATTGTTTAATATTCTGACTTTCTTCTTTTTATTTTCCAAATGACTTTAGAATTACCGTAACATCGGACCATTAATTCATTATGAAGTAGAAACGTGACCGTTGAAGATCACGATTCATTACATCAAGTCTTAACCTTTGATATATTTTCTTACATTAGTGTTTAAAACTAGTTAAACGTCTATGAGCTTATTATTACCTTTTGTGCTGTGAGACACTGCGTGACTCTCATTTAAACTTCGCTAAATTTATTTCCGGCTGGGAAAGAAAAAAAACAACCCGAAAGCGAAAAGGGTAGAATTTATCAGGAATCCGTTAAGAATCTATTTTCGCTGTGTTCAATTATACAAATTAATAAAATATCATTTCCATAATCAATTCGCGCATATTCGCCGTTGCACAGCAAAGATGAAATGAATTACGTATCGCTATTTATGCGATAATATATATATATATGTGTGTGTGTGTGTATATATATACAACTGGGCAAATTTGCGTCACACCTTGGCTGCAACAAGGTGAGAGTGTAATTAATTTTTCATCCCGGGGTTTGAAAGGTTCAATCGATGCCAGACACACAATTTCCTTCATCGAGGCTTGTCTCGATATACACTCCCTAAATGTTTAGTTGCATGATGACGGTTGAACGGTTTTAATACAAGTTCCTTAAATCCGGCAAAAAAGCAAAGAGCAAAGAGAGAGAGAGAGAGAGAGAGAGAGAGAGAGGGAGAAACACGAAGGTCGAAGACGCGAGAATCTACTGTCGCGACGCGTCGCCGTCGCAAAAGACTCCGAAAATAGCGTTACGTGTCCGCGCGCCTCGACCCCATTCGTTCGTTCTCCCTCGGCGTTACGTGCGCGTGATCATTTAGCATGCACATATTTATAATTTCATTCATAACGCGACATGTATCTTTACGTATATATGCGTTCGCGCCGTGCCGCGCCGCGCGTGCAACGGCGCTGCGTCGAGTTTGCTGCGCAAACGGGGGGTACGTGGTGCTGTGGTGCGAGATCATAAAAATATTTTCACTAGCTATATGATTATTTTCTGCTCTTTCTTTCTCTCTCTTGTTTTCCATATCGTAATAGTTTTTAGAATTCCTCATATCAATTTTTTTGTTTTAATTTTCAGAGAGAGAAGGTGTTCCACAAAAGTTTTGTTTGGAAGTGCATAATTGCGAAATACGCGACTTTTGTTACGCGTTTCCATTTCGTTCTTGAGAGTTTGTTCGCGAAAACTCTGTTATTTCTTGACTCGGTAATTGTCGTAAATTTTTACTTTCTCCCTCCTCCCGCCCCTAAGAAATCAACTTATAATTGCGTTGCACTTAAACAGTGGTTGAAAGAAGAATAAGATTGCGCATAGAAGCGGCAAGTAGTGTTTATTCTCATTGATCAGAAATTGATTTTAAATCTTTTTGTTTTACTGAAACAGACTGAAAGGTTGCGTATGGCGTAATAGTAAGGAATTCGTCCGAAGGGGGGGAAATTCGATCCGTCGCAGTTGTCAGAATTGAAATCGACCGATTCGGGGAGAAACAACGTGTCTATATTCGCCGCGAAATATAAAACGCAGATTGATACACCGACAAAAAAAAAATAAAGGGAAGTAGTAGAAAAGAAAATATCAGAGAGAAAAGTGAGAAAAGTGAAAAAATTAAAAAATATAAAATAAATTTATGTGTAAAAAAGTATATAAACTAATAAAAACACAGTAAATATTGAGAAAATAATGCAAGAACAAACTTAAGAGAAGATGAGGAAATGTGAGAGAAAAGAAGAGAAATGAAAAGCAAACTAGGGGGAAAGAACGAGAGACCAGAAGACGGGGGTAGAAACGTGAAAGGAAGGTTGGCGAAGGAGTAGAAGAGGCGCGTTACAGGCAGGTGGTCGCGTTGCGGATCAATACTTCCACTGCTTCTCTAGGAGGTTCTGTCAGGTAGCCTCTTCGCCCCCTTTCCAACCCTTATCCCTCTCTGGCACACTACGCTTCCTCTTTCTCTTTCTTCCTCCTACTTTTTTTTTCTCGCTCTCCTACGTCTTGTTTTGCTAGTGTCGTCGTCTGTATATTTCATCCCTCCTCCTCTTTCTTTTTCTCTTTGATCTGTTCTAGACGTTCTTCCATCCTCTTTTTCTCCCCAACGTTTTCTGTCACCGTATTCCTTCATTCATCGCATTCTTTCCTCCCCCTTTTTTTATGCCTCTTGAACGTGACAAAGAAATGCATGTCAAAAAAGTTAGAGTTGTACGCTCAACTTTACACACTGGTATTAGAAGAAAATATAATTACGCAATCATCTGACACAATAATGTGTAATTATTAATATAACAATTTGGTCGCGTGTTACATTACGTGTTTGCATTAATTCGGGTTTTTGTTTCTGTTTTCGGCAATGACAATATATTGTACATAAGCAACGTATAAACATTATTCGTCTATTCATAGTGTCTACACAGCGACATAATTATCACACTACAGTATATTGAAACCTTTCGAAAATACAAGCAAACTCGCATTGCATCTCGCAATATGTTGTGTGATTAAATTAATATATGTTGCATAATATGTGTATATTCTATCACGTGTGAATTACAAATAAAAATGCAATTAAACAAAAACGACATCAATAAGAGTTAAGATAAAATAATTAATTCGCGTTTGACGCGATCCTTCGTGAATCACGTGTTTTTTTACTACGTGACGAAACTGCAATTTTACTATGTACGAAAATGGAAAACGTCTCTACAGTACAAACAAACACAGCACTCTGCATAGTAATTGAAATTTTTTTTTTCGTGTATATATGTACGTGGTGGTCGATTAATGCAGTGCGAGCGTTTTTTCTCTCTTTCTCTCTCTCTCTCTCTCTCTTTCTCTCTAGTGCATTATGCAGTCGAGATTACGCGGCACGACTTAACAGAAAGCGTGAAACTAAAACGGTAGAGCTTATTTCGCTCATTCTCTCTTTCTCTCTCGCGCCGCGCTGAAAAACACATACACTATTTCATTCTCGTGTCTTCCTGTTCTGTTCTTGACAGTAACCATGGCTATAAACGATGCCGTCAAGTAGGCAGAAAGAGTACTTATTAGCGCGAATGGTTCAATACGATAATATTGTGTGATAAACGTCGACTACTTCGCGCGTAACACATTACTTACAAACATATATATATTATTAAGACAAGACATATATATCTTATTAAGACAAGATTTGCTACATTAAAACATATATATATTTTTTTTCTCGAGATAAAACTTGAAATTTTTCATTGCAAATAAGTTTTCTTCAAAAATAAATGTAAAACATAAGATATATATACGCACAAATTTTTATACGTCAGGTGATAACGCAGATCTACAGGTCCGATAAAAGCAAGCAACATTTCAAAAGTAAGCAAGAAATCTTATGTGCTATATTATCGAACGGTCTGACGTTCTTATATTCGATCAAATAAAAATAGTTTTGTTTAAATTTATTAATTCTATATATATATGTATATATATATATATATATATATATATATATATATATATATATATATATATATATATATATATATATATATATATA
>QVNW01004276.1:0-10719 GCA_014825475.1 Pseudomyrmex flavicornis
GTTCTAAAACTGTGGCGTTACAGATAATTTTAACAAATAAATTAGAAAAAATGTAAATAAAACATTTAATTTTTTAATTACACATTAGAATCTCTAAATTTCCACGACTTTTTGCATGCTCGTAAGTATTTAATACACGTTTCTGCACATAGCGACGTAAATATAAATGCGAGAGAGTAGGCACCAGAGAGAGCAATGCGAAAAAAGTAGCCTCTCGTAAAATATTAAAAGACGGATCCTTAGAAGTAGCGGCAAAACATTCGCGTTGAATTTACGAGAATTCCTCTTTCTCTCTCTCTTTCTCTTCCCGCGGTTGCATTTAACTGCTTTTTTCGGCTCTAAGGCAAAGTACAGTCATTACCACTTGAACTCGTGTTGCTCGTATTCGCGCGAGTTTCAACTTCATCTTCAATGATGGAAGGCAGAAGAGAGCGATAGAAACAGAGTCTGTGCATTTTAATTGTTTGCTATGCAGACAACAACTGCTGTTCCCCCAAACCGTACGGTTACACATCCTAAACCTCTTGACCGTTTGGCCCCCGTACGATTTCGCCAAGATGCATTTTGGAGCCCTAGAATTAGCGTGGCGTGGGGCCCGCGATAGATTGCAGGGTTGCAAACGCGAAGACGACCGACCGAAGAAAATAAGAAGAGGAATGACCACGGAACTCCAAGTGTGGGAACGGGCGAAAATTGGCCCACATGAAGCGCGAATGGTACGTATCCCGACAAGAGTAGGTGAGACTGTTCACGTAAGATGTGTATTCGTATAAAAAAAAAAAAAAAAAAAAAAAAAAAAGAAAAAAACGATTTATCTCTATATTACACGAGAATTCGAATAGCCATTAAAGATTCGGTGATCGAGAATCACGTTCGTGTCGCAGAAGCTGTAAATCATCGACAATATTGTGCATTTTGGAGTGCGTAAATCGATCTGTAAAAAAAAAAAAACAAAAAAAACTGATATAACACACAGTTGCCGGTGCGATCGTGTTTGCTCGTTGCTTCTTCGCGATACGAAAAGATATACATACATGCGTGCGGCAACTACTGGTTTATGTAATGCAAAATTGCTCCGAAAATGACAGGCGCGGTCGGTTATTATTTAAATTTCGCGCGGTCACACACAGGCTGACCCAGTTCCGGTTGGTGGTCACCGGGAACCCGAAGTGCAAAAAGAAGGAGGAGGAGAAGGAGGTCCGCGCGAAAAATTCCCATCGACGTGAACGAAACGGCGAAGGCCATTGGGCGAGACGTAAGAAGAAGAACGGCAGCTTTAACTTCGTCCCGTGCAATTGCGTGTCGTGTCCCGGCTGAATGAAAACCTGCGGACGATGAAAGAGGCATCGATGGTCAGCCCACACGCTGACAAGCGGCGGCAGCCTTCGCGGTTATATAATTTGCACGTATCGCGAGAAACGAACGGTACATTTACACGTTTTAGCCGTCGGATCGGCATCAAAAGTCGGTCGGAAGCGAAAAAATTCCGTCTCTGGACGTTTGTAAATCTGTCTAACGCAATCGGGGATATATTTGAGTATATACGAGTCATTGAATTTTCCATTAATACAACAGCGATGTGAGAAGAGAGCATGTATGAAATCTTATTCACGTGAAAATTATCGTTAAAGACTATTTTATTACTAAAATTGAAACCATTTTTTTTTCAGCCTGATATTTCATTTATCAGACATGTATATAGTCTCGTAAAATTTTTCATTGTCGTAACTATTATATTAAAAAAATTCCTCAATAAAATTCAACATGAGATATTTGATGAATAGGAGCCTATTAAAATACAATATCGATAATATAAAATATATATATCGATGCGCCACATCTTCCGTCGATTCGCTTCTTCGTCTCGATAGCTCGCTGTAATATATAATAGCGCTCGAGAACGGAACGCATAATATATCCTATTGGAAACATCATCTATAACCTGTGTGATGTCATAAAGTTTTGACACATCGCGTGTCGCGGGCAATGAATGAAAACGTGATCACCACGATGAAAGAAATATGGACAAGAATGATAACGAACCGGGCGCAGGAGCATCGACGCCCCTTTTTTCATGATTGTGCAATTTGCAGGCGTCGTTATAGGAGCGCGTACGTGCGCGCGCTCATAATAAGTTTATTAATTGTGCAATAACGTATCGGTCGATGCGTAAGTGAGAGACAGATGTCGCCAGAAATTATCTCTGCGACAGACGAAATTATGTTTCCTAAATAACAGGTTTTTGTTAAACCTGTGTTGGCGAACATAAATCAATCGACGCGCGTTCATCCGCATTAGAAATTAATTTTCTTTCGAACTTAAAAACAGATATTAATAGAGATCAGTGTATATCATGCGTAGAAGAAGCAATTTCGTAACTCCAACGAAAGTCTAAATCGAGTAAAAAATCGAGCTGCTTTTTAACGAAAAAATTTCTGATTCAAACTTATGAAAGACACGTTTAAGAGAGACACTGTTTATTCTCGTTAGGAGTTATTTAACGAGTGAAAATAACCGATCTCGAAGAGGCGGTCGCGAACGGTGGTGTAAACACGTCCGATAATAGCCTTGCGCAGATTACACGGAGTTGCGCGGCGAGCGCGCGCGCTGCAACTGTTTCGCGGAAAATCGATCGATAATAACATGTCGATAACACACGAGCGTCGCAATTTTGCGCGGATTCAAATTTGCACTTGTGACAAATGACCGCGAGAGGACCCGTAAGCGAGTGATAAATCTCAAACGGAATCATCGCAGTTGACGTGAGCGCGCGAGAAGAGCGAACCGGTTCCAGGTGAGTTTAGATCATGATGATATAAGTTTCCATCGGTGGCGGAAGACCGATCGATATTGCCTGATAAATCCCATTATTAATGCGAGCGCAGTAAGAACTTGATAAATTGCTGACACTGGATACACATTTAGTAGCGAACGAGCCCTGCGCCCTTACAAAACAGCCCCTCAAGCGCGGGGCAATTTATACGCTCCGGTCTTCGTTGCGATCATCTCTCATATTTACGCGTACTATACGTATACTGTCCTTTTTCGTTATCGAGGAAGTTGATAACGTGTCGTAAGAGACTGGTAATAGGATAAATACATCATGTGCGAGAGGTGAAACGCGCGCGCACTCCGAGTCCGTTTTTAAAAAGTACAACATTAATTGTGCAATAATCGAAAAAGATGACCGAGAGCCAAATGGTAATGGGAAAAACTTTTGCGTCGAAATTTTACGTTTTTTATTATCAAAAGCGTAAGAAAAAAAAAACCAAAATTGCTCGCAAAAGAAACGTTTTTATTCCTTATTTACTTAAATTTGTAGTCAAACGCGAGAATGAATGAGCGTTAAGAAATTATTGTAATTTTGATCCTGTCTACTTCACGTTCCGTGCACGTGGTGGAACAATTCGCTTCGAATCGAAATATCCAAGCAATCATCATATTCACACGTAATGAGACGGCTGCGCAACTAATTTTCGTACATCTCCGATAATGTTTTGTGTGCGCGTCCCGAGTGGCACCGAGCGGCGAATATAATTCGCAGACTCGCAAATAAGAGACCGCACAATCGTCCGCGATACTTACATGATTATAATTGACTCTTCCGTGCACGCGACGCGCTTTGTTGCCCTTCTTATAGCCTCTTTAAAGCCGCCGCGCGCGCAAGGACCGCCTTATTCGTTTCAGAAACAAAGTGCATTCAGGAACGTGTCTATCGCGACGTGCGATCGCAATGAGACACGTATATGTATCTTCAATCGCCGCGCGCGCTCCGCCATCATTGTGGTAGAAGCTGTTATTTTACGGACTTCTCCGCGGGCCTGCAGCCGGCTGCAGGTGCAGGCCGCCTTCTCCACACTCGATCCCGAGACGTTTCGGTGTGCATTGTGATCGAATGATATAATAAAGACCGAAGTCCGTGGGAAACGGATAACGGTGCCACCTGACGCCACTGGTATAAAACGATATATATTTATAGCTCGCACGTATATATGTGTGCGCTCATATATATACGTGTACGAGATTAAAAAGAAATGCCGCGTCTATACCGCGTGCGAAGGATGTGAGTCTCTGTATCCGAGCAAAAAACTTCTCCCTCTTTTTCTAGATCTCGTACGCGTACGTATATCGCTTTTGTTACGACAGCAAATATAAACAACGAGATGATATACAGCTACATGATGATATAAAATATAAATTACATTGTGTACGCGAATGTTAAGAACATGTGTTGTAACACAATCGTCGTTTCGGATCACCGTTGGAATTACATTTATATAAGGCGACGGTGGTGAGGCATAGAAATAGATAATACGCGCCAGATGATAGACAGATTATTAGTTACCAGATGACAGTCTGGTAAGACGGTAACAATTAGAGATGTCATTAGGAGAGAAACTTTCATATATGTACATATATATACGGGAATGTCTGAAATTAAAGTATCATGGGGCCTGACGGGTTGCCGAAGATTATAGTGCACAACGAAACATTAAGGCAAACCCTTTTCATATTTAGCGCGTCTCATTCTGCAAATTAATAGTGCCATAGAGTCATAGATATAGGCAAATAAAAAGAAGGGGATAAGAAATGCTAACGAATGTAAAAACGACACACCTGCCGCTTATTAGTGAACAAAAAAACACACACATGAGCACATAAAATATATGTATATATATTTATAAGCGACCGTTAGAATTTAATAAAAATGGTTGTGATAATAGATTTTCGTTGTTTTATAAATCGCGGATTTTATACAAATTTTGTTGTCAACGAGTGTTTGATGATTTTTTTTCTAAATTCTATTAAAATTTTAGAGAACGTCCGCTTAGTATTTGTTTATAGAAAACAACATTGACGACCTCACTTGGAGCAGCGATCATGTTAAAATAATCCCATGAGAGAGCGATCGCGCCGAGATTATTATTGATAGTCTTGAAAATTCTCCGTCTCACCTACGCCGCGCCTCATGAGAACCGCGCGCCGTTACACATCCTCGCGGCAAATCTACAACGCTGGAAACCCTTATATACATGGTATATTTGAATTGTCGATTCTCAACGGGACACACATTGAAGCCGGGATATCCTGCCGGGGCACGGCGTGGTGCCACGACACTATCATCTTGAGCTTTCACCGGCGTCATCATCATCGTCATCTGGCGGCTCTTATTCTTCCGGTCTCCGAACTCCTTAATGGACGAATCTGTCATAACCCGTTTCAGCGCCTTCGTCAGTGTCGACGATGAGTGGCAATAATGACTTGCAATTTACCCGCAAAGATCATAGACAATGATTTCGCAAAAATGAAATTACGCTAGTATTGAGGAAACAATTTGCATGGCGGACACGTGACAAAAAATATATATGTATATACGTAACACTTACAAAAAAACGTGTAAAAATCTACGATAGAAGTAAAACTTGTACGCACATATTTTTCAATCAACGACGTTTGATTTCGTATGTGCTTTTTTTACACGCGTCGTCGTGCCGCGAATCCATTTCGTAACAAATTGCAATCACACGAGCGAGCGTGTAACGGATCCGCACGACAAAACACGCGTGAGATGAAGGCGCAGCACGCCCGCCTCGTATATAATCGCCCCACGATTTCTCACAATCAGACGTAGTCTTCCGCCGGCTTTGAAACGATCCCGACTCGATTTTCTCGGATTAAACATCGCCTATCGCCGAGATTAATAGTCGTCACGTTACATTTCGCTTAATGCCCGTATTCAATGCGCGACTTAGCCAATGCGCGGTCGCGCGTGTACGCGTATATACAAACACGCGTTCGGTGGGCTCGCATGTCGCGTTTCCCTTATCCCGAAGAACCGCGCGATAGCACAATGCCCGGCAATTCCCGCGCGTTTACATATCCATACAAAGCCGCGGTTTCGCGCAAATGGCGGCGCACCGCGTGCGGCCGCAAGCTGCTTTGCGCGCGCACGCTCGCGAAAAAGAAAATATAACGCCGCGAAACGACGCCGAGAAGACGACGACCGCAACGAAGACTGTGCACATGTGCGAGACCATAGAAACGTCGTCGGAAACTGGCACGGCGGCCGTTTACGCAGTCATGAAACTCGATTAATGGCCCTCGCGGCACCCGAGAGATACCGTAACTACATATACGAGACGCGTAATCGAAATTCTCGTTCGATTTCTTGGCGAGTTGGCGGGAACAATTTGCGACGACAGTAACATCCGCAATGTGTTCTTTAACAAGCGCGAGATTTATGCGGTATTTATTGCCCGCGTTTGTGAAACAAACAAACGAATGTTTCTCATAACGCCGACAACAAACATTTAAGATTACGAAAATTAATTGCGTCGAGCGAGCGCCGTCGCGACCGTTAGAGAGAGAGAGACTCTCTCATTTCGATGACAAAAATGTCGTTACTTTTACACAATAAAAAAAATCTGTATATTAGAAGCGAATTACAAAAAAAAAAAAAAAAAAAGACCTTGCAACGCGATAAGAGAACTGTGCACAATTTTAATTCCAGAATATATTATCCGATCGATTAACGTGGTAAGTGCCATCGTGGTAATAACCATCGATATAAACACACAGCCAGGATGATTTATTATGGAAACGCGTATAAAATATTAAAAAGCTATGAAATACAACATCGGACTCAATTATAACGTTAACCGGAAAATGCAGTTCCAACGGCGTAAAGTATCCTCACACTCGTTATTTTGTTCGTTACACTCTCAGATCTCGTTTCTCTGTAATCGGAGGTTAATTGACTCGCGAGGTTTTAATAGCTATATGTAATATCGGCTCGACTAATTGCCGTCTTTTTGAAAAAACAAAAAAACAAAAAAACAAAAAAGAAAAACAGGCTGCCGGATTCTGCACTGTGGTGGTAGCTAAGCAATTTTTTTTTTTTTTTTTTTGCGAACAAATTTGTTCTCTTTGATTCCTCACTCGGCA
This sequence comes from Pseudomyrmex flavicornis, assembly GCA_014825475.1. Lineage (NCBI taxonomy): Eukaryota > Metazoa > Arthropoda > Insecta > Hymenoptera > Formicidae > Pseudomyrmex > Pseudomyrmex flavicornis. Next base: position 6,946 of record QVNW01004276.1, read on the forward strand.
CAAAGAGCTTTTCTTATTCCCTCCGAGAGAAACGAGAAGAGCGAGTGTCTTATTTCTTACACGATTCTGCCGAACAGGCGGATTATTCAACGGCCAAAACAATTGGTTCGTTGTTGCGATGATCGCGCTCATTTCGCATTCGCACCGTGCCAATCGATAATGGCAATTGCGACCCGTTAAATTTATCACGAATGATACTCATATCGAGAACCGCGTGCGCGCGCGGCGAGGGGTTTTGCTGCTATAATACCGCACAAGAGCGCCGTAATGATTTAACTATCGACTAGATATACCGGCCATTAATTTCAATACAATCGCGGTGATTTAGCAGCCGAAGTTTGGAAAACAGAACGCGTTTAATGTCGCAATAAAAGAAACGTTAAACTGAATATTAGCGCACTATTTTTTTTTGTTTTTTTTGTTTTTTTTTTAATCGCTCGTGAGAGAGGATAATTTATACTTAAATCAGTTTTTGAGATCAATAATCCGTTTTGGATTAGTTTTTTTTTTTTTTTTTTTTTTAAGCGGCTTTATTTTTTATGATCCCTCGTATTTATACGCACCGCCGTCCGTTGAATTTAAGATCAGAAATTTATATCGCGACAGACACACGTTCCTATTAAAACGAAATAATTTATACTTGCGCGAATTAATAGCTGCCGTAACTCCAAATGCCGAAATACCGTGACAGAAAGAGAGAGAGAGAGAGAGAGGATAAGTCACCGTGAGATCACTTTGTGCAGCAGTTACCAACTGCGCGCGTGCGCGCACTCCGACTCTCGCTTCGAATAAGATACGTTATTTAATGATCGCTGTGTTTGTACTGGAGGTGCACTAAAACGAGACAAAACGCGCGCATACCTCGCGCACGATGGGAACCGAGAGAGTAAAATAAATAAAGACGGTCCCTCTTGCCGCCCCGCGCCGCCGCGTCTGAATTAATGACTCCCTCGTAGCGAGTCAGATATACATTAACCCGCGGAGTCTGTATCGTACGATGTATCGTGCACGCGCTCGTCTATGATTGTATCAATTTGCGATGTCACGCGGGATATGTACGTTGGCCGTAGTACATAAAGTCACCGGCGATGTTTGCTCACAGCGATGAGTATCATTGCTGATCGCGTTAGCTGGCATCGATGAGAAACGGGAGCCTGCGAGCACGAGCTGTTATATTACGCACATTAAAAGTTGTGTGTTCTTATTTGGTTCTAAGTATTCATTTCTTCTCTGTGTGTATATACATATATATGTATGTACGCGCGCCTAGCAACTGCAAGCGCACGAAACGCTGAGCTTCTCTTCATACTCGCTCATTCGCCGGATTTTTATAAATTAAATAACTCATTAATTATTGCGAGATTCGCAAAATGATAAAAGACTTTTCGATTACATCTGCCGACGAGAAGAGATACTGTTATTACCGGACACCCTGTATACAGATATGTCTCGGCAAAAGAAATGCATGAGAAACTGATCTGAGAGCTGTGTGTGTGTGTGCGCGCGCGAGGTGCGCACACTCATGTCCTGGGATATCAATTACACCCTCGCGCGCCGTAGCCCTCGGCGCGAAAATGTCATTAGAATCAATAACAGCAGTCACCTTCTTCCTTATTCCCTTTTTTCGATTCGCATACGCACAATTCCACCCTCGCCGTTTCCGTTTAACGAACTTCACCCGCGCCGATAGCGCGTTATCATCCCGGAGAGCATTGTGTCTCGCTTTCTTGAGCAAGTAAAACTTTTCCCGCTGTTCCCTCGCGCCTACGGCCCCTCACCTCAAAAGGACCGCGTTCATTCCCCCCACAATTTCACGAGCCTGAGCACACGTGTTCGATTGACGTGGTTTCCCTGTTCGGGAAAGCGCGTAGATACAGCGGCACTTGTGCACGAAAATGCGCGCAAACATAAAGAGAATTTTTTTAAATCGAAAGTATTTATAAATATATACACACACACATTAGAGAGAAAGAAACGGGGAGAGAGAGATTTTCAAATAAAATATAAATATAAATATAAATATTTTAATTCGATTAAATCAAATCATTTTTTTTTTATTTCGAACAGGTATGCATGAAAATTTTATTCTTTTTAATTATCAATATTAATATAGCAATCGTGTAATATTCTCGACGATTTTATCTGCTCAACATACCTGGATTTTTTTTTTTTTTTTTTTACATTATTCAGTGCAATCGCCGCGAGCGATATTCCGGCGCGGCTCTCCTCGTATCACCGATATCAACGAGCCGTTTTCATTTTTCTCCATCTTTCGTCGGACGGAAGTAATATTTTCGCTACGAGCTCCGGGACTTCCTAGTCCTGTCAAGTTTCTGGAAGGACACGGCAAATCCCGCGGCATCTCGCCGCGCCGGGGATCAAGGGAGGTCGGTGGAAAGAGAAATTGAAGACGTATATACGGCGGACGCGACGCGGCGGAAATGTATACGTTGGCCCAGAGGGTTCAAGGGTGTGCGACGTTGTCTTCCAACGGGGGGTGGATTTGCCTTGGAGGAAACCGTGGTCCGCACCCGGGGAAGGAAACCATCCCGTTAAGCCACCATGATTCCATGAGATAAACCCCCATATTATGTCGCGCGGGATTATGCGGAAAACCAGCCACGAGACGACCCCGTTTTCATGTGTGTGTGTGTGTGCGCGCGCGCGCTCGCTTGCTTGCGTGTACGTGCGCGCACCGAATTTTTGTGGATGTATAAAAGATTTTTGCGCGGACGCTCACATCACGAAGAACGACCGTGTTGCGTCTGAGGAAAAATATTTCCACCGCCGTGTGCTCCCGCCGTCCCTCCCTCTCCCCCGACTACAAGAAGAAAATTAAGGAAAGCTTAGCATAAGAAAGGGTGCACACGCCGGCGCACGTATCCTATCTTTTATCATTCTCGCGCTGACGGCCGCGTGACAAACGAGCTAGGAAATTTTACTATCAAAACATAATCCCGTGAAAGACACGAGAAATAATATCTCGTGTTTCTCGCGCAGCTAAAATTAGATGTACGAAGAGACACAGTATTGCGAGAAAATAATTAATGTCCGTGTTATATAGATCGTTAAACGTCGTCGGGTACGTACTATATCGGCTCGCATTTTTTCAACAACAGAGTATACGAGCCGACGAGAAACAGCACACATCCGAGACGCGCGACATCACAAACACTCTCTTAAACCCTCCACGAGTCTCCTGAAATGTCCAATTATCGTGGGTCGCGCTATTCCCCTTTCGATCTTCGTGTTGTAATCTCGAGTTACAAAATCCGTGTGACCGCGCGTCACCTTTTAATGCGTTCGAAGGCGATGAGACTCGCGCGCAAGATCGTTACGAGAGCAACGAGAGAACGTCATCTTTTCCGCTGGTGTAAAAAGCCAACAAAAAAAAAAAAAAAAAAAAAAAAAAATACTGAAAAAAGACTCGCGGTTGCTCATAAAGGTATATACACTCCGAGCACTTGCGTTTAAAAGCCCCGAGGCTCGTATTTAAGAAACTTTAAGAAACCACGACGCCACTTTGTGGCGAGTTTTCGTCGGTGCGGTATCGGTCCCGGCGCGCGTGTTTTTAATTAAGCCGTAAATCGAAACGCCGCGGTTCGGCCTTTATTGCAGCCCTAAACTATATCAGCTGCGCTCTTAAAAAGACCCGCGCGGCCGATTGCGATTCGCCTCGTGTTCTCGAAGGACCAACGCGCGCGCAAAGTTCTCGCGTCGCTATGGGAGATGTTCGTTTTTTTTTTTTTTTTTTTTTTTTTTTTTTTTCGAGCC
>QVNW01004277.1:0-13895 GCA_014825475.1 Pseudomyrmex flavicornis
TTTCTCTCTCTCTCTCGCGCGCGCGCGCGCGCAACAACAGATCGGCGCGTGTGGCGATATAAATTTAGAGCGCGATAATTTCCGACTAGAAATCTCTCTGTTTTACAACCTCGGAAAATTTAGATTCCGTCTCTGATAAACGTCCGATTTCTCCCGCGAACGAAATGCCGTTTCGGGACAAAATCTCGCGATTTGCGATTCTCGAAAACGATATTCGCTGCCAATCATCGTTCGTCATCATCATTTTCGTTCTCGGATGGCAGCTGGAATTTACGTCTCTCTTCCATCGTTCGCAATCTTCGTCGAAGGTTTAACGAACTCTTCTCTCTCTTTCTCTCTCTCTCTTTCTCTCTCTCTACTTCGATTCGTTCGAGCTATCGTATATATTCTCGACGAAAATCTCACGCGGAAGAAATATATTCCGCCGCAGTCATAAACTCTTTTATGACTTAATTCCGTTTTTTTACAATGAGAAACTCGCGATTACCTCGAGATCGGCATCGCGCGAAAAGACCTGACGCGGTCTCACAATGCGCGCATGTGCGTTCGCAAACCCAAGAGAAAAAAAAAATCAAGTACGCAATAATTTCGTTCCTGCCGAACGCGCGATTCGAAACGCATGTAATTGCGTCAAAAGAATGACGAAGAGCAAATACGAAACTCGTGATTTGTGAAGAGCAAAGCAAAGTGTCCTAACCGCCTCGTCTCTCTTTCCAAATACTATTTCGTTTGCTCGCTTATTAGTGGATTTTGTTTCTTTTGGTAAAAAAAAATTCTTCCTTTCGCAGCAAAATAAATAAATTATTTTATGTAATAAAATAGTTGTTGCGCAATTTGTACAATAATACAATACGAGAGGCGCAAGCAGCTATTATATACAGCGTTATTTCAAGCCATCATTGTGAGGCAGATTGTGCGCGCGTACGGTAGCGGTGTCCATTGATACAGCGAGAGTGTCGGTGAAAGTCGGTGGCGGAATCAACGAGCCACGAGGTAGACACAATATCTCGAACGTACACGATGATCAATCACGAAAAGAAAATTAGTTCGATCGAACTAACAAATTGACGGGCGAGAGGATACGGTGCCGAGCGTGACGGTGCGGATGACGAATAAAAATTATAGCGTATAATTGAAGGTGTATCGAGCCGATCGCGCGGACTCGCGAAGGGAAGAGGAAAACAAAAAGGTAGGTACAACGGACGCGAAAACACGGGAGGGAACTCCCTTGTGATACGATCCACGTGCGAGAGAAAGAGTGAGAGACAAGTCGCAAATTTAGATCGCGGATTTGCTATTTTGTCTGTCTGAAACGAGGCGATCGTCAAATTCGGAAATGTCGCAAACGATCAAGATGTTTTTTTTACAAGAAGGTAAAGAGGTTCTTTCTTACGTACGAGACGCAAATCGAAGAAGCATTCGAGATTGTTCAATTAAATTTTAATTCGAATTCCAACGTGTGGTTCATTGGAACATTTGAATACTAGAGAGAATCGTGTGACAATTTGCACGAATTTTTATTTCTTCATTGTTTTATTTGTTCGGAAAATTGTGGTTGCGAAAAAAAAGATTGGAACTCTTCGTCGAAACGTAAAACATCGAAAATTTGCGAAGACACAGACCGGTGTCAATTCCTCAAGCACAGAAGTTTGCAACGTATATCGTTGCGGGCGAGCAAGAGCAAAAGTGTCGTGAAGAGTGAAGATGCGCGGCAACAAGAGAGTGAAGCTCTCTCGAAGGAGGTGCGAAACGAACGAAAGTGTGCCGTCTGTGTATATACGTAGTCTTGTTCCTTAGAGGGGGATATATAGTTCTTCGGACACCACCAAGAAGAGCACGAAGAGACCCGCGCCCGTCGAAGTGTACACGTAGTTTCCACACAAGTGGGGGCAGCGACATAAGTACGAGACGGCCTTAAGAAAAGCCTTCATTCTGATAGCAGATCGCAATCGTACGAAGTCGGTGAATTTGTGCGGAGAACACGACACCCGGACACTTCGACTCGAAAGAACGACGACGACGCGAGAAGAGGCGACACGACTTCCGCGGGGGGGTTGAAATCGCAATCCCCGTAGAGAGAAGAATCGTATATATATATATATATTTACGAGGGGAAAAAGAAGAAACGAACACCCGCGCAGGGGAAAACTGATCCTCGCGCCGTATCGAATTCACAGACACGCGGTAAGTAAATTGCGCGAATATTCCTTGTGCGAATAATAATTGCGATTTTTTTTTCTGAAACGCACGATTATGACACGTGTAATTGCAAATAATTGCGGCTAATTGCGAGGAGAATTGTACGGAATTATGATTACGTAGACCTGGATCGAACAAGAAAAACTCACTAATATCGTGAATATCGTGCGCGATAGAAAACCACACACAGTTTAAAAAATAATAAAAAGATTGCGTTACGAGAAGAGGATCTTTAACGATTTGATCGCTGATTCGAGAGTTGCGGGTTTGCAATTGTTCCATTGATTGCGCGTGCGATTTTAATTTTGATCCGTCGCGAAGAATCGTAATTTCATCAGAACGTGCCACCTGCGTGCCGGTTTCTGTCGTGCGATCGATTTTTATGGATATCGCGAGCGCGAGATCGCGAACGGCAATCACGTGCGACCTTCCGCGGGTGATCGAACGTCGGTCACGATTCCTATCGCCGTTCTATCGATTGTTATTCTCGCAATGTTTGATCCGAAACGGCTAGTTTTCGCGAGTATGGGAAAAGCGCGAGGAATTCCTTCGTCCCGGCCTGCAGACGATCGATATCTTTCGCGTAACGCTCGTGAATGATAATAAGAAGATACGCTTTTTCCCCCGATTATTTTCGCTGTCGCTGTCACTTTTCACGTTCGATCCCGCACTGGACATTTTTTCTGAAATCTGTAGCTGTTATTATTAATTTTAATTAATTATTTTGTATTTATACGATTTTGATCGGAATCGATTCTGAAAAAACAATACTTACCCAACTTTGATCAATTATTGCGCCAATTAATCACAACGCGAGGATTTCGATGTTTTTTTTGCATTCGTGACGTTTTGCAGGTCGACGATTCCGTCGTTCGCTTAATTTCTTTCGTCGATCGTCGTGCGTTTCAACGCGCGAACGCAACGTGACTGATTTGTCGATTGACAGACTGACCGACTGACAAAATTGTCTCGAATTCCACATTTTGGGCAACGGTCTCGCACGTGACACGTGTTCAGTTGGCGCTTCCAACAAAAATTCTCCTCGGCGTTTTCTTTCTCCCGTCCTCGCTGTAAAAGTCGCTCATTTCTATTTGCGGTCTCTCGTCGATCGTGAGATGGGTCCGAAATTACTCGCTTGTGTGCACGATTTTCGCATTCGCTGGGTAGTCCGACGATGCGGCAACGCCCGAGATTCGGAGGGTTTCCACCCCTTTCGAATAAATGAGGCATTTCAGCGAGGCGAGTTTCGTCACCTGGAGACGGTCGTTGAATTTTTTTAAACGACGTGTTTGTTTGAGAATTGCGCGTTGCAAGCAATTTTTAAACTCGCGTGGCCGATTGCGGTTTTTGTTGTTGTAGTCTCGACATGCGTCGTCAATAAATCGCTTTTTATATCAAGTCGCACAGTTACGTTCCCGATAAATTGCGACGCGATCCAGAAAATGAAAGAAAGAAAAAAAAAATACATACACCGAGGCGGTATATGAGGTTTGTGAGGAAATTATGGCTGTTAGTATCAAAGTAGCGTGCGCTATTAATATCAGAAAAGACTTCCACTGACGACAGGAAAGCGCGCACCATTCGTTTTATTGCGATTTTTACGATCATTCCCGCAATGATGACACGATCATTAGTTAATCACCGGAGTCGTATACACAGCAACGAGTAATTTGCAACGTGCAATTAACTCGCGTAAAAAATATGTCTCGCGCGCGCGCGACCGCAAGTTCTTCGACTTTTCTTTCCCCCCCCTAAAAATCTTGCTTGAACAACAACATTCGCACGCAAAAAACGCTTCATCGAGGCTAATCGATTCGTTTATAAACTATACCGTTGCTTCGCGTCATTAATGTTTTGCGCCCGTTCTTAACAAGTAATAAATGCAGTTTATTTCCGCAGGAATCGTGACGGACACGTTCGCGGACGAGACGGATTTGAGAATTTTTTTCTTTTTCTCATCGCTGCGCGATAATTAACGCGCGACATCAACGCGCCCGTTTGATTGATCTCCGCGCGAAACCAGATTTTCTACTCGAAAGCTGAAGTGAAAATTTTTGACGCAAAAAAAAAAAAACAAAAGAAGCGAACGAAAGCGCGTTGTCGCTTCATGCTGAAGTTGTGGTTCCGCACTAAGTCGAATAATTCGCTCGCGCGAATTTTTTTCTTTTCGAGTTTCGAGAAAGTCGTTGGAGAATAACGCGCGAGCCGAATCTATAAAGGATGGAAGGCTTTTTCTCCTCCTAGAACAAAAAAAAAAAAAAAAGGACAAAATCTTAATGCGATTTGCAGATATCGCAGATATTCGCCTACATACCGCGACGACGAGTTACTTATAAAAGCGCAATTGACGATACGAGCGCGACCACTTGGGTGCGCGAGACCTGTATATATATACACACAGGAGCTAAAATAGTGTTTGCATCTGAAATCTTAAGTGGAAATCGCTTAAGTGCGACGATAATGGAGGAAACGATTATCGCGATTTGTTCGCGATATGCCTATTCGCCACAAACAAAACAAAAAGTTTGGGCACTCCTATATTGACGCGTAGAATCTTGGGTCAGTGTCTCTAACGGTCTCGGTCGCGAGGCACAACTTCGATGGCGCTATTGTATCTCGAAATAATTTGCGCGCGGCGCAAGACTCCGAGTTGAAAAAAAAAAAAAAAAAAAAAAAAAAAAACGCCGCGGTATGCTTCTGCTTTTTCTTATATCGCGGAATTACTTGAAGGCCTTTAAGCTGCTAAATTCTGAAATTAACAATCGGATACTGTTAAACGCGCGCGCGCAAACGGACAATCGGCATTCCTCAAATCGGGATTCCTGTGTGATCCGCGCGGTAACGGCGCGGTGAACGGCGAACTCGCTCGCACGATTGTAATCTTAGCGGAGAGGAAGCACCTGTGCAGTTTCTCCGACGAAGTCCTTCGTCGCCTCTGTCGGCGCAATTATGAGAGAGCCTTGTAAAGTCGCTCATTAGTCACGTGCGACTCGAAGAGCGATCCTAAATAGGCGATATCCTTCGGTTTTCCACCACCACGTCGTTCGACGTAGAGTCAACGTGCGGAATCGCGTTCGATAACGCGCGCGCACAAAGCAACGTTTTCTCTTTGCTAAAGTTTTTTTCTTAAAATGAAAAAAAAAAAAATAAAAATAAAAGATAAAGGTGCGGGTTCTCAGAATGAAATAAAATGTTACGTCACAGAGAAAAGATTGATGAAAAAAGGTTTTTGATGAGCAGAAAAAGATATATTTCTATATAAAATTTGTTTTCGCATCGAAAATTGTCGCGGTATATAAGATCAATTTTCAAGTGGAAAATGTCGCTTTACGAAATAGATGTTGAGTCAAAAAATGTACACGGTATACGTTTCTCATTTTCCCTTATCGGATCTATCATCAGAGCTATCCGAAAAATTTCAATCAATTAATTACTGTTACACGCCTCGCGTAAACAAATTGTTAACATACCCGAGTGTTTCGATTTCGAAGAATTTTACACGATTATAATTCGAAAGAGGCCGATATCATCTCTTCCCGCGTGGAAGCGGTCCAACGCTCTGCGTGAAAAGATTGCGCATTTAACGGGGGGGAATGTGTCTTGCGGGATGCGATATTGAGAATTTCGTTAAATGAAGAATTCCTTAATCCACACACACACACACAGCCGATGAATCACTTTACGAGCTTATCCGCGCGCCACATCCCGCGAGATTCCGCCGTACATGTTAAATCGTGCTGCTGAAATCAGCAGCGTAAAATTGGATGATTAAAGAAGCGGTGAAAAAGAACGAGTACATCTCTCGCGAGATTCGTCCTATCTTTTTTTTTTTTTTTTTGTTTTCCGAGAGTTCCGTGAGTCTCCGAGACGCGCGCGTCTCATCTTGAAATGATTTATTTTTACCTCCGAAGAGACGCCGAATTTCTCGCCGCGCCTCCTCATCTTCGCGCGCTAAACAACAAAAAGTGTAAAGTTTTTCGATTGTCGGCGCGACGTATTCGACTATTCGCGAAATTTTTTTTTCCTCTCGCGCGTTGCGCAATGTGTTGTGATAATTCGTCAGATCGATTCGAATCGTCGAATTATCGTTGCCATTTGTCACGCGCGCGCGTGACGTGTCGCCGACACATCTCTTCAAACGCTCGAAAATTCGCGGCGGTCATTTATCTCTCCGATGATGTGACCGGCGTTTCTTTCGTACAACAAGCGATAATAAAAAAAACGAAGGAGACTCGCGCGCGATTTTCACCAGACGCGGTATCTTCCCTTGCTCAGAGACGGTGAAAAAAAAAAAAAAACAAATGGCCTCGTTTCCGCTTCGCGGAGTATAGGTGCGATTAGCGTGCAATTATTCGGGTCAACAATGGGATCCCGCGGCTACGTCTATTACTCGATAGCTAAGTGTCTCTTTCTGTCTCTCTTTCTCTCTCTTCTTCCTTCCCCCTCCCGTTAGCTTCCGTCGAAATTGAAGGTTGCTCGTTTGTCGCTACGCGAAAAGAGAGAACCTGTTTTCTATCGGGAATCAAAGCGCAAAGCGTAATGACACGACTTTGTAGAAAGTATGACCATTTACGACTGACGTTTGACGAGCGCGAACGGTGGTAATTTAGCTAATTTTGGGTGGTTACGCACGCCGGAGACATGCGTGCGTAACCGCCCCGTACATACGCTTCAATAATTGTCAGATCCGTCGGAAGAAACCGGATTTTTTTTTTTTTAAGCCGCCCCGTGTGTGTATGTTTCTCTCTCTCTCTCTCTCTCTCTCTCTCTCTCTCTCTCTCTAATTAAAGACGACAAAAAACACAATAGTCGAGATAGCAATCGGGATATTTGTAAGATACCTAGAGTAAAAAGTCGTAAGTAAGATAGAAATAATAAGGTCTTTGAGAACCGTGCGAAATATTAAAATAAAATTTTGCTTATTGTATCAACAACCGCGTCTGATTTATATCGGGAGATTTTGGCTCAACCTGTTCGCACATACATTCGATTAAAATAAAAATATTTAACAATTTTGTTATCATTAATGTAGTTAATAATATATTTTGCAAATTATAAAATATATATTTGTTATTAAATAAAATATTTGATATTAAATCAAATATTCTGCACGTCTTTTTATTTCTTTCTTCATTGGATAATAACCAATCAGAGTCTCGTTTCGATTATTTATTTGTTTAAAAATTCGCAGTGTCAGAATTTTATAATAAGAGATATAATTCGAGCGCTTTTTCGTATCGCGTGTGACACAGATACGTCGTCGTTGCAAGTTTACGATCGCACGCCACGTGAGACCGCGAACAGGTACATATATTATAAATGCCGGTGCGTTACGAAATCGCACATTGTTATGTAGCTCTCATAGTGACACATACGTAACCGCGTACCGGTGCTTTTTTTTTGTTTCAGAGAAGTAACGGTCCGTTCGCAACGTACGACGCGTAATAAGATATGCGCGAACGCTTTGTTGGCTAAAGCGACAAAAAAAAAAAAATTAAAGCAGGGAGGGACAACACACGTGTGTTTTCAGGTTTGAGAAATAATTTTTTTTCTCAAACCTGACAAAACAGTAACACGTTATTTGACTTTTTGTATTCAAATTCGTAGATGAAATACTAACTCCGGTCACTTTAACAGACTTTTGAGTCAAACACACACGTGATAATTAATTCTCGACAATTAAAAGAAACTGTTTTTTTTTTTAATCCAATTTTAAACGAGCATGTGCGCGCGCACGTGCGAATAATCAAATCAAATTTCCACAGCTGTGGAATATCGACCGACGATAAGCACTCGCACTTGTTGATGACACGGTAAAACGCAGCGGCTTTACCTGCAACTATAGCAACGACAAGTACAGCCAAAATCCTGCATTATCATTTGTGTGTACTTTCGTAAACTGTAAGAAAAAAAAAAAAGAGTTTTTGTAATAAAATAACATCCGTTGTTTTTTTTTTTTGTTTTTGTTTTTGTTACACGTAACACCGACAAGATAAAGACGCGAATAATTTATATAATATATACAATTGGAACGTGTGTAAGCACATAAAATTAAATGTAAATTAATGCAAACCTATGACTATTAATTAAGATAAACTCGCGATTGACAAACTCGTCGCTAAAAGCAAATCGGATTATGCAAATAAACGAGGGAGAGGATACAACAAGAATATAATAACACAGCTATTACTTCGCGATAAACGTCCATTGAGACGCCCTACCCGTCAAGATATCATCGTGCGATTACGCTGACACGACAGAAAATTGCCATCTTTCAAGATCGCAGCGAGGAGTACACAGGTAAGACAATTCTGAGTGGAGAGGTCTGAGACAAGAAAAACGTTCTTGACGAAGAAAGGGAACAAAGAAAAAAAAAATCAAGAAGAGAACAGCGGATGGATATGCGCTGAGGAGAGGATACGGATATTTGTAACGCGTCAGTCTGAGTTAGATGTTGTTTGCGGCCGCGGACAGCCAATTTGAGAATAGACGCATCAACCATTGTCTCTGTGCTACATTTGATTGCTCAGCGATAAACGAAGAAAAGCCGCGTACACGCGCGAGAGAAAGGGTCAATCCTGTATTACCTTATTACAACCGACCTTCTGCAAGGTCCTCTTTTGCAAGCACGGCAGAACTTTGTAGCTGGAATGCGTGACTCAACAATTTTATAACCCGCTTTCAATTACCCTTCTTGATGCTCTTGTTTCGTTTGTGCCTTTGCTGCCAGAAGGAGAAGAAGTAGAAGAAGAAGAAGAAGAAGAAGAAGAAGAAGAAGAAGAAGAAGAAGAAGAAGAAGAAGAAGAAGGAGGAGGAGGAGAAGGAGGAGGAGGAAGAAAACGCGAAGAGAGCGCGCGAGCAAAAGGCGCAAGGAGCGTTTGTCTCCTTTACCCCTTTCTTGCCCCTCTCGTCCTTTTTCTCGCTCCGCGCGCGCAGGGGACGTGATTTATTCGACGTCAGGACGCGTACAATCGCGCGCGCGCGCTTACAACCACACAAGGAGGAGTTCCGATATAATAGTGTGCGTGGCTAGACAGGAAACGCGTCTCTCTCTCCTAAGGACATCCACCCTACCGAGCGAACAATTTGTTTTGGCTCGTTTGCTCGCTCCGCTGATCTGGAGCGACGCGACGTCACTGCCGGTATTTAATGCCGCGAAGATACGCATTTTGTAAAAAAAAAAAAAAAAATAAAATAAAATTATAAGATGCGCGAGTCAGAAGCCAATACGAGTTAATGTTAAAAATTTTTTAACTTTAACATTTTCTTCTTAAATCAACGTCTCGGATGGATTACATTTGAAAAGACACAAAGACGATTGAAACAATTGGAAACGTTGGAAATTCGAGAGAGATTAAAAAGATAAATTTTCTTAAGAAATAAGCGTAAAACAATTAAATTAACTAAAACTCGACGGGTATACGTTAAAAACTTATTTCATAAATGTATATATAATTAAATATATAAAATATTTTAATATCACACTATATTATTTTCATGTATAATTTAATATTTTATGTGTACGTAAAATAGAGAGTGAGTTAATTTTGATTAAAAACTCGGGTTTATTAGCCACGAGAAAGTTAATTAACCAGATATTGCTAACAACCGGGAGATTCTTGCGGAATATATACCTTGCGCATAAAATACATGAGTTATAGTGTTCTACGTTACGCGTATTATGTCCTTTCCGACAACTTCATATACTATTCCGAGTTGGTTGTGCACTTATCGCAATTTGGTTTTATTGCGCGCGCAACCGCGCGCCGCGATCGAAAATTTATAAAGTTGCATTATTATTAGAAATAACTCGTGTGACTAATGCCCGATCGTCTTTAAAAAAATGTATTCGTCCCTTTTCAGATTTTCGCGACGATGGTACTGATCCTGCTGATACCGGTAATCGGATTCGCGGCGGCAAATCCGCTTCCAGACGCGCTGGATAACCGATTGGTTTCTCAAATTCAAAAGGCGTTCTCGCGCTCCGCGGAGAACCGCATCGACACAATGCACGAGAGCACGAACAAAGTGAATAAAATGATGGAAAATATAAATAAGACGCAAACGGTTCTGAAGCGCGCGAGCGATCGTCTCAAAGCGCCCGGTTCGGAAACGACGCGCGACAACGAATTAATTGAGAAGCGGATGGAAACACAAGGGCGGAAACACAAAGCCATATTCGTGGATTATCCTCTGATACCGCATTACCCGAGGATGCCCACGTATAAAGTCGACGACTCGTCGGAGATGACGACGAAGGACAGATCGTCGGGGGAGTCCGAGAGATACCAGGAGAGCGATATCTTCTACATCCGACTGCCGCCCACGCCGTACATGTTCGTGCCCGGTCTCGGCTACATTTCGCAACCGCCCGCATACTCGACCGCCGCTCTGAAGCCTCAAATATCTCTCGTAGCTCAGCTACCCCAGTTGTCACCCCACATGAGACCCGCGGCGCGACCTCAACCGGTGGCGGCAGCGGCAGCAGCAGCAGCAGCCTCGCAGCAGACCGTTAATCCTTTCATCAAATTGCCGATAGACTTTGTGAGCAACGGCAAGCCCACCTCCGTCTACCAATGGCAGAAGAAGCTCGGCAAGAAGCCGACCGACAGTCCAATCACCAACTTGGACGAGCTGTCAGCCGGCTTCGTGAGCAACGGTAAGCCGACCTCCGTTTATCAGTGGCAGGCGAATCTCAAACCGGCAAAGAGGCCGGACGATTCGCTCAACAGTCTCGATATGGGGCCTTACACCTTCAATGGCAAATTGACCAGCGTCTACCTGCTCGGCGCCGACGGATCGTCCTCCTTGCGCCAACCCATCCGGTATCAGGACAATTATCAAGCCACGTACTACTGAGCGCGCTCATTCCCATGATGTAATTCGTGAAAACGCGCGTGTCGGCTGTGCGAGGCCGAGACCGTGCAATTTGCAACGTGTTTGTTGTCTCTCTTTCGAGAAGCGAATATGTACCGGAGGAGGAGTGACAAGTGATTACACACGTGTGTGTTCCGAACTTGGAATGTGATACTTGGGTCGCGATAATATTTACTTGCGAACCTTGACGGGGAGGGAGCAGCCAAGTGAATCTAAGTACGCGGAACTCGAGTCTGCTACCGGCGATAATAACCACGTGTCGAATATTTCCAGGCTCTATAAATCATAATGAACGCGCGCTGTACATTTGTAAATTACCCGTTCACTACCCTCGCGTCGCAAAAAACATCACGCGTCATTATTGATATCTTACTAACGCGCGCGAAATTGCGTTTTCGCTCTCGTCTTAAGCTGAAAATTCGTTTGCGTCCTGTAATGTCGACGCCTCATCTGTTTGTTTTTTTTTTTTTTTTTTTTTTTTTTTTTTTTTGCGAAATGTTAAATAAGAGTTTGAAACAAAATATTTATTTTTTTAAATATATTTTTATAAATATATTAATATATTTCAAATATTTTTTTCAACAGATATTTAATATATTAATATATTGTTTTTTTATTATATTCTAATACTTTTAATGTGTGTTTTTTGTGTGTGTGTTATAAAAGCTTCTACAACGAATTTCTCGGAGAGTTTTCACGGAGCGCGAAAAGAGATTTTTCGCGAGATTGCGCAAATGAAGAAATACTTTCATTAGTTACATAGAAATTTTGTATAATCGTTTACACTTGTTTTACTCTTTTTTTTTTGTACATTATATAGAATATTTATTAATTGACGGCGCGCGACGTGGGTCGCACATTTGTAAATATGTTAAATACATGTACGAAAGTTGTTTCACGAATAAAAACGTGGATCTTTTTTAAATCCTTCCTGTGATATTATAGCAAACGACGCGTCTTTCATACGTTTCTCTCGTCCCGCACGTATATACGCGCGCAACACAAATATTGACTTGGGACGTGAGTTTGGTCGGATTGTCTGGACTGTATCCTGTCTGGTTACGTGCGCCGTCACTCGGATGAAAGACGCGCGTCTAAAAAAAAAAGGATTACAACAATTATATTTCGACTTCGCTCAATCCTTTCAGATTCTATTCTCTCGCGAGTTAAAAAACAAAACAAAACAAAAAAAATTCCAACAAGACACACGTAATAAAATTATTAAACGCGTGTAACGCGAGAGAGAGAGACAATTTTTTTTGTTCCAGAAAATAATGCGAAGTATTGAGAGATTACGACGGAACGCGCGGCTCGTCCTGTCATTTCTGATTTTTTTTTTTTTTTTTTTTTTTTTTGGAAGAAGACGTGTAATTCCTATAATTCGCGTCGGGCAATCTGACGCTTACTTTTGCCTCACGGGAGTAAAAAGACATAATGGTATAAAAGCACTTGCCCCCTGGTGAAAACCGTTCTCCTTAGTATTTTAAATTTATACGGTCAATTACCAAAAAATGTGGTCCCGGAGGCGAGCGACCCGCTCACGTGCGGTTGTGTTACTCACAGATATTCAAGTAAATGCGTTTGTAACGGAGTCGCAAGTGGTTCTCATTCGGGGCCGCGAACCCGGGACGGTTTTATGAAGAACGGAACGTGGCCGACGATGCTTGTGACGGCGAAATTAAATTATCCCGAAACGCGCGCTTTGATATTATATAAGTACATCTCAGCCGTCGATCTTTAATGCGAGAACTGAATAAACCGAAGGCACGGAGGACCGGTTCGCTAATAGCTGCGGCGCAGTTCGATCGGTTACTTCATTACCCGATGCCGATTATAAAAGGCAGTTTGTTGGATTAGCACGCGGTCGTAATTAACACGCTCCTTTTATTTATTTATTTTTTTTATAACAGATCGCCGCAATCGCAGTGGAAGAAAGAAATTAGAGAAACGAGTTCCGAGAGAAACGCTTCGCGTACCAATTCGCAATTGCGAGATGCGATCCAATAAAACACAACACACAATGCACAAAGATCTATAAATAGTTTTATTCAGTACACATGAGAATATATATCTCGTTACAAGCGCTCGAGCGCTCTTGTAATATAATACTTGTATATAATATACGTATACCAACATACTGTATGTAATATACGTACGAGAGAAGAAAGTGTGTCGTCTTTGACAGAAAAAACCTTCTCTCGCGTCAACGAAGGCGCGAAAAGGAAGAAAAATTTTATATATATCAGAACATATGTTGTATTGTCCAGTCTGTTCGTGAAATGTGTGTGTGTGTGTGTGTGTGTGTTTTTTTTCGCCCGTGTGTGAGATTGACACGGAGAATATCGTATCATTGATCAAAAAAATTCGACGTGCGCAAGCGCGCGCACGACGCAATTTTTTCTACACTACTCTATATATGTTCGACAGAGTATAAAATTATCACGAGTGACGCGTATAGAGTATATACGAGTTTTACACTTATAAAAATATATTATACACAATGTTAACTTAGAGAATTTGATTCCGCAGGATCCCTCCTCGCGCAGGATCTCTCATTAGTTAGGAAGAAACGTTTCGGTCGCAAAAAATCCAATCGACCGCAAAAGCTCTCTCCTCAGATCAGACGCGCGAATCTATAATCTAAATTCAAAAAATAAGCTCTGTTGTGAGAAACGTGTTATAAACTTATGCTAAAACTACACTAAAATCTGAGTGTGGAAATATATATATATATATTCTCTCTTCTGGTGTCTTTCTGTTCTCGTGAGAAGAGAGAGCGTCGCTTAACGATCTAATAATATGTTATAAATAAAAAAGCG
>QVNW01004280.1:0-12958 GCA_014825475.1 Pseudomyrmex flavicornis
CGGGCGGGCGGGCGGGTTGGCTGCCGCATAAATGCACGCGGGCTTAGTGTTACCCGGCTTACCGATACAATCGATCAAGACTGCGGAGATTGACGCGACTTCACCTCTAACTCGTCGTAACAGCGACGTCCCCGAGACTTCGAAGGGTATCGGTGCCCACGATATTATCGTCATGCATCTATCGACCCGAGCGGGGTTTAACGGAGCGCAAGGTCGCAGGACTTCGTGGAGTGTAGCTGCCGCCGCCTCCGCCGCCGCGATCGCAGAGATATGCGTTATTATTGTTCGCGTCGGTGCATCGTGAAACGTCGGGAACGATGATGGGAACTCGTAAAACAGCTCAGTTTCAAACGAAGGGGATGATATCGGGAGCGAGAGAGGGAGGAGGATATCGTTAAAAGTGCAAATGTGTAAGTGTAAGTAATAAACTCGCGCGCGAAAACCGTTGGTTGATAAAACGAAATATATTCCGGATTTTCCGCTCTCTATTCCACGGGATTCCGAACACGTCCATTTATCGTCGGCACCCGACGTTTTCCAACGCCGCCGGCTTTTCTTCGCAACGCGAGGAGCGCGCGCGCGTTCGACTACCACCCTTACACACTCGCGGTTTTTATAAATTGCACTTCCGAGACGAGACATTAAGAGCACGGGAAAAGAAACGACGTTTGCACGACCTTATTACACGCGCGCGGATATCTTCCGCGTAAATATCAGATACACAATACTTATATGGGCGTATTGTATGTAAAAAAGTGCATCGAACAATTGATTTGTACTCAGAGAAGAAATATCCCAGCGACCGGACGTGTTTCAATGGTTTCGCGAACATTTGTCAAAGAATTGATTGTAACAATTCTCAGTGTTTTGAATATTTTTTAAAAAACTATGTTGGTGTAAAAATATAATTGCGGTTTTCAACTTAACGAACTTTAAGATAACCGCGATTCTTTTTTTTGCGTCTAATATTTCAAAAGTATATTTTTAATTTTACATATTTAATAATAATTATATATTATTAAATATATAAAAAATAATTATATTTATAAATAATTATATTTAATAATAATTATGTAAAAAACGGGTGTGACACTTGTCCGGCGATTGGGACATTTACACCCAAGTCGAGATTCGAGCTGGAGGAAAGTGTTAAATTCGTCTGCAAAATCAAAAGCGCTTTAGATTATTTTGCATCTTCGTTGCAAAACAACATTGCGTCGTTTGTATTATCGCTTGCGTATAAACTCGGCAGCATAACGGTAAGTCGTCTTTAATGAGTAAGATTAAGAGGACTTACGAGATCTCCCCGAAGGCTGAGAACGCGTCCCTCAAGGCGTGTGTCTCGATCTCCGGACTCAGATCCCCAACAAATATGTGATAGTGTTCTGGAACAAAAAGAAACAAACGACGGAAGGTAATTAGACATCTGTGGGGAAAAATTTTTATATAGAGATTACGCAATTCGTTTCGTTCGAAGAATCGCCGCCGGGAGAAGCAAAATAAAAATAAAAATAAAAATAAAAATAAAAAAAAACGATTCTATATTATTCGCAGCATTATATTAATTGTTGGGAGCGAATTAAAAAGTTGTAACGGGGAGGAGGGGGTGGAAGGAACACAAACGCAAATGTGATACATATTATTTATTTCGTTATTTCCGACCCAACCGTATATTTCTCTGATTAAACTTTGCCGTCAAATATCCGACTAAAAATGCAGATAAAAATGCAAGCTGCACCTGCACGCACCGAGAGAGGAGAAATTGTTTCTCTCGCGATGCTCGTTTGAAATAACTGTATTTATCTTTATGTGCGCAAAATATGTAAAAAAAAAAAAAAGATCAAAAAATAACATTCAGAAAATCGGAACGCGGTTATATATACGATATTAAAATTGATTTACGCAATACGTACATGTAATCTCGCGTTGTTGCGTGCGCGCGACACATTCTCTCTCTCTCTCTCTCCGCGCAAATACAATGTGCCCGGCTATTCTACAAATATCGCGTCTTCATTAAGTAGTTAATGGAACGCGTTTCTTCGCTAACGGCGGCGTTTGTGTTAAAATACCTAGAATAATACAAAGTGAAACATCGCGGGAGTTACTCTTAGCGTGCGCGCGCGAGAGCTACTGCTGCTGCTGCGGTAATCGAAGCTCTTTCATAATACACAAGATGCGACCTCTCTCTAAGATAGACACTTCAAAATAACCCGGTGGGAAATAGTAGGTGTTGAAGCCACGGTTGTAATTTAATCATGCTGTATACGAGAGAGAGAGAAAGAGAGTGAAAGATAGAGACCGGGGTTAGTATCAGTGATAAATAATTACCGATCGCATCTGGTCTCCCGAACAAACGCTGCAGATCATGGAACACATAAAACAGTCGGATGATTATTAATAAATAATTATTAATCACAGCCAGGTTTGAGAGAGAAAATGAATAAATCTCCAGATTAATTGTAAATGATGACAAGAATTTTATTAAAACTGTGTGTAGCAGTTACACACAGCGCCCGTTATTCATTGGAGAAAATGAGAATATGCGATGACGGCTGATTACGAAATAATGTTATGTTAAATAATAATATCAAGCGGGCATTTATCATTTTAGAAATGCTGCATCGAATCTGCCCAAGCTCCGCACGTCGTACGACATGACGCTAATGTTATTCCGCAAGATCGAATTAATAAAATACGAGATATGTTTGCGAGAGAGGTTTAAACGTTCCCGCGTTAACCGATTTTTAATCCAATTAAAAAAAAAAAAAACGCGGTCGCTTTAACATATTGAAATCGTGCTAACGAGAATGAAATGTGTGTTTTTTTTTTTAATTGAGGTAAGTGTTCCAAGTGCTGCTGCAGTTTGTTGGAGAAATAATTAATTGATTAACACCAAGTATTTGCATCTTCGACGAAGGATGTTATTACGTACGTAAAATGGGGGAAAGAGATGTTTAAAAATCCTAAGAATTACGCGGAACATCGGGAATTGTTTAATTGCGCGTCTAACAACATCATTTCTTTAACAAATGTTCGGGACATTTCGCCTGAAAAAGGAGGAACAAAACCACCCGACCGATTCGTTACGAATGTCGATTGCATTCGAAAATCTAGTCTTTTTCTTGATTTATCATCACGGCTATGCCTCTTTGTTGATCAGCTCGATAAATCGAAAGAACGACGCGATTTCTCTTATAGTTGCGCGCATGTCCGCGTGTTTTTTCCCTCGGCAAAAAGCTGTCACGTTTCCTCCCTCCCCCCCGTGCAATCCCACGATCAGACAGACTCAGCTCGGATGAGCGCAACTAAACGGTATGTGCAAAGTAAGCTTTCGGGAGGGGGTAGGGGGCAGAAAAGGGGATAAATTATCGATTCGCGTACGGTCTCGCAGTCGAGCGCAAGTCGCGGTGTTGCGGTGTACAGCCTCTCGGATTGGCTCGATAAAATATGCTTGTCTCTTCTCCGGTCTCTCATTTCGCACGTCCTCGTCCTCCTCGGTTCGATACGGTTTCATCCGTTTCCCGCTGATTCGCGGGAACGGAGGGGGGGGGGCCGAAGACGGGGTGGCCGAAAATCGAGTTACCCGCGCCGAGAGGTCTCTCTCCCCGACCCCCCGACCAGGGGCATCGGTTACTCCGAATGGAGTATGCCGGAAAGTATAGAAGAGTGAAATAGGTAGGTGTGGACTGGCCGGAGACGGAGGGTGGTCTGATTACAATCGGTTTGATGGTCTCTCCTCGCTCCGGTCGGAGGTTCCGGTGGGCGCGCGCGAACACACACACACATACACAAACACAGCGGCCCATTCTCCTGAATTAGTCCGATCCTCATCATCTTCTTTCCTACTACTTGGCCGCATCGCACGGGATCCTGGCGCTATTACGATATCAACAGGAAATTGACGGAAGTTTATTTTGCTTCTCGTGATTCGCCGCGCGGTCTACCATTGTTCTTTATCAACGACGTTTTCTCTGTCAAAAATTCCTTTCGACATTCCTTCTCCGAAATTTCGAAAGATCGTGCTGTGTGTTTTAATTAAAATTGTACCACTTTTTTTGTGGTTCTGAGAATAGGATAAGTACTTGTAATTAAATGTTTTTCCACGTTGATATAAATTTTAAATGAAACGCCTCGTCCTCAAACGTCAAATGTCTTTTGAAAAACCTAACCTAAATGTTTGAAGATGTGCGCTGTGTATTTAGTGTTTTTTTTTTTTTTTAATTAAAATTGCACGTGACCGCTCCGCTTTTGTGGTTTCGAGAGTAGGAAAAATATGTACTTGCAAGTAAAATTTTCTTTACATTGATAATTTAACGCGAAAAACGTTTCGACAAAATTTCTCTTTCGATGTCTTCTGAAATTTCTAAAGATCGCGCTGCGTTATTTGGCGTTTCTTTTAATTAAAATGTCACGTACGTGCCGCTTTTCTGGTCTCGAGAGTAGGAAGATATTATTTACAATCAACATCTTTACGTTGATAGTTTTTAATAAATATATTTGCGATAGCGCCGTCGTCTTTGACGTTTCTGATAGGAAAAAGTTCCTCTTTGCCACTGATAAGCAGTTAAGACTGGATATCTTATATATATACATATATATATATATATGTATACACGAAACGTGTATCCTGCTTGACATAATTCCTTTCATCTATGCTGTGTGTGTACGTTTCTTAGTTGATTAAATTATCCATGCGTTTTTCTTCTGAATTTTTCAGCAAGCGCATCGCATTCATACGGCTCAAGAGAGTTAAAAAAAAAAAAGAAAAAAGAAAAAAAAAAGACTAAAAACCTTTCTCGTGAATCAAGAAGAACTGAATGCCCATAATTTCACCGGAAAGGATCTTTCAGGAAAGTGGTTTTGGGAAACCGGTTTGCTTTCAGCAAAATTTTGCGAAATCCATCGAATTTGATATCATCCGGCAGTAAATAGTTGGCAAGATCCGATTTCGTAAGGAGAGACGGTTTAGTGGAATATATGGGCACGTGAATGTGAATGCAAAAGGGGCGCGGCATGAAAAAGACGCCGGCATTAAAGGCTCACCGATGATGACGTCACGCGTCATGACCGCCCCGCCGCTGGTGGCGGTTTAAACCGCGGTCTACGGTTTTCAATAAAGTGGGACTAATGGAGTGCCATTTATTATTGCAGCTTCCTCATTCTCCCTCGGCGTTTCCGCCCCCCCCTCTCCCTTCCCCAACAACCCCGACAAAATAATGATTTTATTTGAGCGCAGAATTAAGCGCATCGTTTTCCATCATCGTCAAAAGCGAGTAAGATCCCGATCACATTTATTGAAGAAAAGTAATTATACATTCGATTACATTAATATTAATCAACAACTCTCGATGCTTCAAGTATTTCTTAAGATGGTTTTTTTTTTTTTTTAATATTTGTTTCCCTCTAACGTTCGCGCAAATACCTTGTTAAATAATTTTTTTTTACTCAGATATGGGAGTCTTCCCGGGTTCAATTGATAAAAAATCAAATCGTTGATAACAATCGGCCAGTAGGAACCGGATCTACTATCCGGTTCCTACTGGCCGATTGTTATCAACGATTTAATTTTTTTTTTATTTCTTTAATGGATGTCCGCGCGCGATTGTCCGATCGTTGGGATAGAAATTACTTTGAGAGCAATATGCGATGTGTAACCGTCGAGTAGCCGTCATTACGACGTGGTCGTGGTCGTAATCGCGGCGAAGCGCCACCGTATGAATTCCGATGCGTTATGAAATAAGGCTAGTAAAAGCCGTGATACGAGCGGGGCGCGCACCATGCGTATATGCATGTTGCATGTTTATGACGTGTGTATGCAAGTCGTTCTCGGCAAAGTACATTGGAGGCTAATAATAAAGGAAGGCCGTTTAATTTTGCATGCGGCCTGTCGCTCCATAGTCCCGCTCCCCTCTCCTCCCCTCCTCTCCCCCCGCGCGGGAAGAAGAATTCCTTTAAGAATCGCTTTAATGTATGCGCAACTCGCGCGATTATGCGCGAACATCATGAATTCGAGATTTTGTTTTCGAGCCGCGCAATTTTCATTTCATTATATTATTGCTTCCTTCCTCCCCGACAGACAGAATTGTAACGAGGATAATAAGACAGTTGTAACAGGGATGTAATAAAATGCCATATATAGGCTTCGCAAAGTTAGAATTAAATTAAAAAAGAAAGTATTTTTTTTTCTTTTCAAGCATCTGCGCTCGCGACTTAATTTTATTTCTGTCTAGAATTTCAGTTTTAGTCCTTTATCTTTTTTTTTTTTTTTTTTATCTGCCACTCTACGAATATTACGCAGAAATGCAATCCGTCATGCGATGCCCGATTGAAATTTATTCGCGAAATCGCGTCCCGTCTCTCTCTCTCTCTCTCTCTCTCTCTCGCGTGACGATTTCACGCGGGGAAACGTGAAACGGATATCCACGACAGTTTCGAAGGATAAAAGGTGGTGGAAGAATAAGAGAGAAACGAACGCGAAGGGGAGGAAGAGGAGGAGGAGGAGGAAAGCGCGCGCGGCACGGAGTAAGCGAGAAAGAGATCCATTGAAGCGGGACAATGCGCGGGGGAGGGAGGAATGGACATACAAAAGTCCGGGGGACCGCGTCGTAGATCAAGGAATCGAGCGTGGATGGCGTACCCGTAGATCAAGGGTTTCCTTAATTTCGCGGGACAAACGGGTGAAATGTTGATTTACCGTAGCTCGAATCGGCGGCGGCTTGCGCACACGCACTCTCCCGCGAACGAGGAGAAAATATGCCCCTGCGGCCGCGCCAATGGGAGCCGCTATTAATTCTCCATGCGGCTAGGAAAACCTAGCCGGGTGAACACAATCGAATCTCGGTTTGGATGGCCGCTTCCAGAAACTAGCAGTAGGTATATAATCGCGCGCGCGCACGTGCTGCTCGTAAGACTTGGGCCACGACCTTATATAGAGCGCTGGAAAATATAAGTCACCGGCCAGCTGACGCGAACGTAATTCCCGCATTATCCTGTGCTTGACTGTGCTTAATTATTTTGACCGGAGCCCGGAAAACGGAGAGAGCGGAGCGCCTTCCGTAGTACAGAAATTTCTCTTCGCGATTTCCTTCGCGCGCGCGCGCGCGACTGTAATTCCGCGAATGCTCACTTGACCCAAAAATTTTAGAAGCGCGCGAATTATCGGACAAAGCCGTAGAACCGTACTTGCGTCTTTTTGGGAGATTCGACTTGTGTCGCATATGCTCGATTTGAATAACGTTGTTGGCCCGCCAACAGTCGAGCAATAACAGATGTAATACAGGCTTAATAACATTTTAGGGCGGTCGGGTGTGATGGGGGGGCGATGTAACTCTACTGGTCTATTTACGGATCGCGTATAGGGCCGCGTATCGCTATCGGAGATAGCGTATATAACGCTGATATCTCACGGAGATGTTCTCGGGGTGAGACACGGGAGAATTCCGATTCTCGATAACCCCCGTCTCGCGTATCTCGTATTACCGATATCTCGATATCTCGCGACAGAATTTACGACATATCCGGTAATAAAGGAGGTGGGGAGGGAAGAGATGCGGATTATTAATAGACGGTAATAAATTGATAATGACGCGCGCTCGAGCGCGTTGAATTTTGAAAATGAGAGAGAATCGAGTTGATTCTCGAAAAACGAAAGATCGAAGACGAATCGACGCGCTCTCTCGAAGACGATCGAGTTGCATTCAATCGGCGATTAATTCGCGCATTTGTATTCACCGCTGATCAAATTCCCCTTCATCGTAAGCCTCGGCTGGTTCTTTTGTTTCTCTGCGGGCTGGTAATAACCAGCCTGCTTTTCTCTCTCTCTCTCTCTTTCTCTCTCCCTCTCGCCGAGGGGATTTTAACCGGGTTGACTCCCGAAGGTACTTTAGATCTGTTGTTTCTGGTGCAAGGATTTTTCCGCGCGAACGCACAATACGTAAGATCGCGGGGGAGAAACTAGGTAGGTTTTAAAACACACACGCACACACACACACACACAGACACGCTGCGCGCGGAGGAGGAGGTGAAATATTTCAATCGTTTAATACCGATGACTGGGTGTGTGATATACGAAACGATCACTTTACCCCACACGGTGGAGAGGCGCGATTGGATACACATAGCGAATTGATAGGTAAATTGAACTTTTTAATTAAAAATTAACTTATTTTGTTTGTTCACGGCAACTTTTCCCCGCTAAACCCATAATCTTTAGTTGCCACGTGTGTGGCAACATCCCCCCCCTCCCTCCGGGTTAATTGAATTATTATATTTCGAATTATTTTATTTTTCTATTTTGGAGTTAAACTTGTTTTGTTTTTTGTTTTTGTTTGTTTTTTTTTTTGTTTCCAGTCGATTCGAATAGATTTTCAATTTGCGATAATGCAATTTGCTTGCGCAACGGATATCGCGCAAGATAACGCATAATTCGGTTTCACTTTTGATGAAAAACACATATGTCAAATTCGAACTGAACAAAATGGTGAAGAGAACGTGGCGTGTCGGGTTAATTACCATCGCGCTAGTCCACCTTTGCCAATAGCTCGAAATGTATTAACCGAGACATACCGGCGCGCCATTTCAATGCATTCGTAACTGTATCACGAATTGAAAGTGCATTGTTAAACGGCACAATAACGGCACTTTGTGACTGATTGTACACCACTCGATATGTAGTATCGGCTTTCCCCCCCCCCCCTCGAAACTGTTTTCCGCGGATTATCATCAAGATCAATCGATTGTTTAATTGACCGATTGAAAAATATTCCGAAACGCTAACGGCGTTTAAGTCTCTCTCGGTTTTGCGTTACACGTAATAATTATTTCCTAGGTTTTTAACACGCGCAAAACGAAGAAGAAGAAGTTTGTTGCGCGAAACGATTTTTGTACTTGAGTATCCAACAAGTTAAAAAATATATTTTAAATTAAATTATACGATTAGTTTTTTACGCATCTAATAATTACTTTTTTGTTTTTTTTGTTTTGACAAGTTTTCGGTCACTGGAACATTTGCCTTGTTCTCACGAGCGTGCAATTTTTTTTAACAACCCCCGAAGTGTCGACATTTTACAGTATTCTTGACACGCTGCGCCATTCTTGGCGCAGTGGATAGGTAGAAAAAAAAAAAAAAAAAAAAAAAAAAGGACCTGGAATCGTTACGCCCGGCGAATTTTTCCCAACAGTTTTTATTTCGTCAGTCCCCGTGACAGGCGAAAGAGCGTAGATTACGTATACGCGAGCCGGCATCGATAGCGCGTCCCAGGCTCAACTGTAAATCGTCGTGATTTAGGGGATGAACGACATATTGGCCAATGCATAGCTCAAACTGCGCTCGAGCCGGGTGTGTACTGGGCTGGTGCGAGGTTCACCGGGCGTACCTGCAGCTACGGGATGCATGATGCATTGTCCCTAGACGAGCGTAGATAGCGCCGGAATTGCCGTTGCTACGTAGAGCACGTCGGATTTTGCTCCCCGAACGTCGATATTCCCCAAGCAGACCTTCACCGATCATTTTCATTGCCATCGCGCGCCTATCCCTCCGCACAATCATGATGATGAGTATTGACGAAACAATAGCGCGAAATCGTACCGCGTCAATGGAATTCGCGCGAATCCCGTTCACACGCGTCCTCTCCGTTTGTGTGCGTGTGTGTCCGGCTTAATTAAATAGTTCAAGGGGAAGGGCGCAGCGACGAAGTCGGGGAATCGAAACCCGGGGATCGCGACCGATGAGCAACGCGAATTCTCAGTTGAAAGGAGGAAACGTTTTTTCGAATTACGCGTGAGAACTAAAATTGTCGCGCGAAACGGGAGAGGGAAAGGGAGGGGAGAGGGGAAATCGAGCCTTTCCGCAAGAAGACGAGGGCGAACGTTAAGTTTCAGAGAGTCTCATAAATGATTTAGCTTTGTCGGCCTATCGCGGCACAATTAGTTCTACAACCGAACGCAAACCGAATCCGCATGTTTTATTCATCGCGCGACCCCATGCAGCGGGGTAGAGAAGTTTACCCGTCAACAGTCGCAAAGCCAAATACGCGACCGCCGCTGTAGTCTCTCTCTAATTCCGGGGGATGCACACACACACACACATCCTCTCGTTCTCTTTCTCCTCCCCCCCTCCTTGTTAGCTTTTATAAAGCCATTACCGAAGTGAGATAGAAAATTACTCGGAATGAGCTCGGTATTAACGAGCATCGCATGATTGCCCGCCGACGTACGATGTACCGCACCGGTCTGGTCTCGTTTACATTGAATCGGCTTAATTAAATGGTCCGCGCCGGCACAGCATCTAAAGTGCGTAAGGATTTCCGCGCGCGTTTGCGCGTGTGTGTGTGTGCGCGCGTGCGCGCGAGCGCGCACACACACACACATAAGCCCTATCGTGTATCCATCAGCGTGCGTGGTGGCGCGATGCCAAATTGATGCTGTTTGCCGTTGCTCTAAGCCTCAATCTGCCCGGTTGTAACCGAGACGATCCTAACACGCGCGCGCTAAGCTCGTCGCATTATGGGTACGTTCTATCCGCCGAGCGTATTCAGCGGGAGAGAGAGAGAGAGTGATCGGGAACGTGGCAACACACCCCCGCGGACGGAGAGAAGGTGGGTTGGCAAGCGCAAGGTGGGTTGCCATCGAAGTATTGTTGCACAATGGCATCGTCGTTTCTCGGATGAGACGCGCCGATAGGACGCTCCGTGAGCAGAACTTTCATGAAACGTGATTAAGCGCGTCGCTACATATTTACGACGTCACGTAACACAAAACAAGACGGGAGAGAAAGGAACGACGGCGCGGAGTAAGTCAAGGTGCGCACGAACCATGGGCGAACGGGGCGGCGGCACACTTTCTGATTACGCGCGGCCGAGACGCGTGTCGCTCTTTGTTTATTTTTTGAAATAAAGAGAAAAAAATGCCGCGAAGAGACCGACGCGGAATATTTTCGCGCGGACATCGCAATAATCTGTGTCTAGTAACAAGAACAAAACTAAACAATAATTTCGAAATTATTATAAAAATCTATCTGTTTTTTAATTAGAAATATAATTAAAAAACAAATTTAAAAATTTTATTGGTTTTTAAATTACGAGAAGAGTCTCTTTACGATCATTTTGTATCTTTATTTTAGTTTGTTGCAGACTCTACAGCTCTTTTACTTTTTATTTATTTTTCTTTCTTTCTCGCATCTCCCCGTTTCGCCAAAGTTTTTTTTACTACGTCTCGCGCACACCGACGTCTCGTGACACGCTCGCGCGCGGACATATCACATCGCAGGTTATTATAATAATATCGCGTAATTGCATGCACGTGCAAAAACGCGTTTGTGCTTGAACATATTCCAGATTGCGCTCGCAAGGGGAGGGAGGGAGGAAGGGGTGCGCTTGGAAATAATTGACTAATAATATAAATTCTGCAGTCGCGCATGACTCGCATATATGTACACACAACAACGTAATCACGTTGTGCGAGGGTGCGTGTCCACGTCGAGAGAGATGCGGAGAATGTGTTTGCTTATGCGGCTATTAGATTCGTGCATTTTATACGCCGCCCAAGAATGCGTCACGTTTTCTCGAAACGAGACGACGTCTCACGAGCGGCGTTTCAAATTTGCGCAAAAAAAAAAAAAACAAAACAAAATTAAATCGAAACACACACACACACACAGTTTGCTGTTAAAATCAACTAGTGTCGGAGACCAATTATTTCGTTCGTTTCTGTCAGTCATAATGTCACACTCTGGATATCATATACGCATTATTCCGTAATTGGCGAGACAATTTTTTTCTACGATGAAAAAATTGTTAAAATTATGGTCAAAATTTTTTGCGCGTGCGCGCGCGCGCGCGCGATCCGACACCTGTCACGTGTAGTAATCAAACTCGAATATGTCGAGATATACATTAACGGCGTTGACCGTTTGATAAAGTCCAGGCACGCCTGCGGCCAGTAGTACGCTCGCATGAGCAAATACGTGACACGTGAAAAAAGCCCGAGCGTGTTACTGTCACCCGTTCCCGAAGGTCGCTTTAAAAATCACCTGCGCAGCTAAAGCGACAAAAAGGAAAATCGTTAAACCGATGGCACGTTGATCTGAAAGGATCGCTCTTGATATTCGGGGTGTCGACTCGCTCTTGGGATCGGCCGAACGTGATGTATTTTTACTTGATGGCTCGGGTTCCGCGGGTTGCTGAAGCTTTTCGCGCGGCGAGGAAGGGAGGAGAGAGAGAGAGAGAGAGAGAGAGAGAGAAAGAGATGGGCGAGGAGAGGAAGAGCGGCGGGAGGAAGGGCGAGAAACGAGGGAACGAGAAAAAGAGACCGCGGCGATAGAAGGGGGAGGAGGGGGTTGCGTCGACGAGAACACAGCAGTGAGAGAAAGAGAAGTGAGAATGGTGGCCGGCAACTCCGGAGGGATACAAATTCATGTCGATGCAGCACAAAGTGGCGTCCACCACTTCTCAACCCATTCGCACCGTCCCACCGCCACCAGCTCTCTCCCGCGCCACTCTCCTCATCCCTCATAGCCCTCCCCCCCGTCCTCCCGACAGCCCCTTCGACACTGGTTCAGGCGTTCCTATCGATCTAGACAGGCTAAAAACTCGTAGAAACCACCGACGGCAGCTTTTGCGGACGCCGCTTAGCGGGATGTCGCGCGGACGCATCCCCGCGTCGGTGAGATATTGGCAAGAGAGGAGCTTTTTGTCGTTTGGCGGATGTCGAATGATGCCTTAAGCAGCGTTCGATTACCGGAGAGTAGATCGGGAAGAAAGATGCGGCGACGACTGCAAACGAGTCCGAGATCGGCGCGGCGTATCGACGATATAAATAACGACGATAAGTAAAATACTCCGGACAATGCAAGTATTTGTAAGAGGTGTCTCTTTTTATGTTCGCATTTCTCTGGATGTCATGTGTGTTTCTCTTCGTTTATTCATAGTAATTCACTTTCAAGTTTGAAGAAGAAAAAAAA